>BQNB010024279.1:0-60902 GCA_026074375.1 Tanacetum coccineum
GCACGACTTTTAACAAATTTTATACCTAAAAATCACAAATTTAAAAAGAAAATTTTAGGAAAAAGAATTGGAATTTTTTATCTATTTTTGAATTTTTTATGAATTTTCAAAGATTAATGAATTAATCAAAAATAAACTTTTTCTAAAAATTATCACTAAAATTTTGTTTTTATTTTTCAAAAATACTAGATTTAAAAAGAAAATTATTGCAAAAAGAATTTTAATTTTTCAACTATTTTTCTATTTTTTATGATTTTTCTAAGAAAAAGTAAATCACTTAAATCTATTTTAATTCCTAGAAAATACAATTCAAATGAGAAAAATAAAGAAAAATGATTTTAAAATACTAGAATGGTGCAGAAATTTAATGAAACAAAAAGCCCCAAATTTTATACTCTAATTGTACACTAATTTGATTGATTAAAACTATAAACCCTAATTTCTTAAAACTAATAACTAAAATTTAAAACTATTTTATTAATTCTAAAACGACAGGGTAGAAATTGCAATAAAGGAAAGAAAAGGGTAGGCGGGCAAACAATTAGGAATTTACACAATAGACTAAACGGGGAACCTTCAACTATGGAAAAAATACAAAACAGACCCTACGCTATGGCTTAATTTTGGCTTATTGAAAAAGTGGTTTTCAGCTAAAACTTAAAACTACAAACTTATTAACTAGCTTATTATCTACAACTTTAACAAAGACAATTTGAACTTTTGTCCACAGAATAAGCTAGAAAATAAGCAACTTCAAATCTGTTACAGTAACTAAGGGTTTCCCCAACTTTATAGATTTTGGCTTAATCCTAGCTTATTATATTCTTGTTCTTAAGTAACATGTGTTAAGATTCCACTTAACATATTGTATTCAAGTCATTGTTTCTATATAGTCTGTTGTATTTATACATCCAGGCTATCATCCTTTATAGGCTGCAAAGATCCATTCAGCACAAGGGAACCACAATTGGTATCAGAGCCTTGTAAGAAACTTTGAATAAGAAGAACAATTAAATCTAAACATGTCTGGAACACATGATGAAATCCCACTCCACCACCACCTCCCACAAGAAACCTCAACAAAAACCACACAACAAACTCCCTCAAACAGTCCACAACCATCAACACCAATTCTCAAATAGAGATATGACCATATGGGCTATGAAGATAGAACACTATCTGGCCCATACAGACTATCCAATTTGGGAGGTTTGAAGTTGTGGGGATGGGGGGTCTGGTACACATCAGTCACACTGGATACAACATACAGATTAAATTTTTGCCTCCTAAAACTGCAGAATCGATGGTGCTAAAGAGAAGAGAAAAGAAAAGCTAGGACCACCTTGCTGATGGCCATACCAGAAGATCATCTAGCTAAATTCCACAAAATGACTGATGCAAAAGATATGTGGATTGCCATAAAATCCAGATTGGTGAAATGATGAAATCCCAAAAGAAGAAGCAAAGTACATCTTTGAAGCAACAATATGAAGGATTCCACAATTATCCAACTCAGATGGAATTCACAAAGGATATGAGAGATTCCAAAGTCTACTCAGTCAGCTAGAGATTCATGGAGCAGGTGTATCTACTGAAGATGCAAATCAAAAGTTTTTAAGATCTCTACCTTCTGCTTGGTTACAAGTTTCCTTGATCATGAGGAACAAACCAGGAATGGACAGTCTTAGTTTTGATGACTTGTACAACAATCTAAGAGTCTTTGAAAATGATGTGAAAGGCTCTACTGCATCATCATCCAACTTGCAAAATATAGCATTCGTCTCTGAAAACAACACCAACAGTAACTATTGAAGTTAGTACTGCTTATGGTGTGTCCCACTCTTCTGGTCATTGTTTAAAGCATGAACAACCATCAACATCATCATATTCCTTGCTTGCAAGTCAATCTAGTTGTCCTCAACTGATCATGAGGACTTTTATCAGGTTGAAGAATATGATGCTCGAAGAAAATGTAACTTGCCATGGCAAGTGGCAATGATCTCCATGAGAATAAACAAGTTCCAAAAGAAGACTGGTAGAAAACTACAGTTTGATGCAAAAGAACCTGTTGGTTTTGATAAAACAAAAGTGGAATGCTTCAAATGCCACAAAACAGGGCATTTTGCAAGAGAGTGTAGAACGAAGGAAGAGAATAGAAGGAGAGATGGATGGAATACTGGGAATAGAGAAGGAAAAAAGGTGGGGAAAGGGGGGGGAAAGTAACAGCAATAGAGATGAAAGCATACCTGGAAAGATAGAAAATCTAGAGCATTAGGTCAGTTGATGAGAATGTGTTGACTGGACAATCATTCAGAAGATAATGATAACTATGTCTTTCAGGCTTAACAACAGCACAGGATCAACACTCAGGTACTTTCTTGTCATATGGAGTGCAAAGAATCATATGTCTAACATAAAAGACAGAAATATATTCAAAAAGACAAACGTAGTGATGCTAGTGTTGCAATAGAAGCTTATACTAATGGCCTTAAGAAAGTGAAGCACATCTAGTTGTCCCATCAACAAAATCAACTTTGTGTATGACAAAAGATCAAATTTAGAAATAGATTTAGATGATAAAACAGATGTGCTAACATACCATAAGACATTGTTGGCTAGAGCACAAAAAGAAAAGAATGATTTAGAGAAATAGTACACAAAATGGAATCCTTCTTCAAAAAATCTTGGTAAAATGGCGAAATTATTCTATGAGTGCCAGAGATAAGTTTGGCATTGGTATTGTGGATTATAGATATATTGGAAGTTTGAGCTATGAAAATGAAGTTTTTCAAAGTATCTTTAGGTGCAATGCAAGTGATTATGAAAATCCACCTTTGCATAAAAGGTTCTTTAAAACTTGTGAAATGCAAGCAGTTCCTCCACCCATGACAGGGAATTATCTGCCCTCTGGACCTGATATTGAAATAATGATTCAAAATATACAATATGGTCCAAAAAGACACAACCAAATGAACCGACTCCCAAACTAATGAAAGTTTGATACCCTGTGACTCTAACATTAGTACAGAAACATCCTGAATTAGTGTTTGAACCCAATTTCAATGATTCACAAGTAGAAAGTTTCAACCTAAGGATTGGTCAGATGCTCCTATCATTGAGAGAGTATGAATCCATATATGATAATTAAGAAGGAGAATGTTTATGTAAAAATAGAGAGATCTTTGACACACCTATTTTGCTACCAAGCATGTAAAAACTCCTAGTGAAAATGTTAGAATAGTTCAACACATAGTCAAAAACCTAAGGCTTAACCAACAAACAATTGGAGAAAGGGGAATTACTGAAAGAGCATGTTTTTGTCTGTGGAAGATTTAGTCATTAATAAGAGATTGTGATATCAGTAAAATTGCTAACAAGTTGAGCTACATATACAATACATGTCTAAGGGTATTGGTTCAGGGAAAAGACCAACAAGAATTTGAGGAAACCTATAAGGACAATACTCTAATAGTAAAATAAACAGACGAAACAGATTTGTCACTTTGCAGTACAACAGAGACTGGAAATAATCCAGTAATACTGTTAAAGCAAGCGGTAAAACATGTTAGTACTGCAGACAAATATTAACAAACAGAACAGTACAACAAGCACTTCTCTGAAAGTAATACTGTTAAGCCCTCGTGAATGAAGTAAGACACAAAATGCTTTTAACAAAACTCCCATTCCACTACCTCAAGCCCTTTAAAAGTACAACCAGTACTAAGAACAAAATTGACAAACCAAAAGATTTATATGGCTAAGGTAAAAGTAGTTAGTACTTTGGGAAGAAATGGTCATTGCTGTTAAGTCCTCAGGCCAAGTTGTAAAGGAGCAAACCTGGATACCACAATCGTATCCTCTCCAAATACAATGTGTATCTAGCCTTAGAAATCATTCATCCTTTAAAAGATCCACTAAGGCAGACCAAGCCCAAACAGGCTTGGTTACTAAGAGAGACTAAACTCTTTCTTTTGTATGTTCAAGAAAAATCCACACAGAACTTTAAAGAATATAGAATAATTGATAGTGGATGTCCAGGCACATGACAGGGAACAAGACTTACCTTGCTGACTATCAAGACATTAATGGTGGCCCTGTTGCATTTGGAGGGAGTAGAGGATATATTACTGGGAAAGGTAAAATACAAACCGGTAAGTTAGATTTTGAGGATGTAAGCTTTGTGAAAGAAATACAGCATTTCAATCTCTTTTACTGTGTCACAAATTGTGACAAAAAGAACAAGTTCGTTTTACTGAACACTGAATGTCTATTTCTTGTCTCCAGACTTTAAGTTGCCTGATGAAAAAACAAATATTACTTAGAAAGTCCCAGACAAACAATATGTACAAGTTCAATTTAGAGAACATTGTCCTTAAGGAGATTGGCTTGTTTGATTCAAAAGGCTAACTTTTGGATAATCTAACATATGCATAGGAGGTTTGGGTCTGTAAATTTTAAAAATTTAAATAGACTTGTGAAGGGAAACCTGTAAGAGGTTTACCTACAAAGCTTTTTCAAATACCACCTTGTGTATGCTTGTCAGAAAGGAAAACAACACCAAGCTTCTTGTAAGAGCCAGCTAGTTAGCTCTATAGCCACGACCCTACAACTCTTCATATGGACTTGTTTGGACCACCACTATACGGCAAAAACCATAAGACCATTGTTTGGTTTATCACTGATGCGTTTTCGCAGATTTAGTTGACATTTTCTTTAGATTCTAAGATGAACTAGTGAATCCTTATGACTTTATAAGACAAAAGAAAACCAATTGAATCAAAATGTTAAAAACCAATTAGATAATATAATGGAACAAATTCAAAAACAGGGATAGTTTAATGAATTCTGTGTTTAACAGGATCAAGAGGGAATATAGCAATGCCAAACTCCACAACAAAATGGATTTTGCTGAGAGAAAGAACAGACCCTTAATTGAGGCAGCAAGAACCATGCTGCAAGATTATTTTACCTAACACTTTTTGGGCTGAAGCAGTAAGTACTGCTGCTATGTCTTACAGGGTATTAGTGACTCCAAGCCCTCATAATAAAGAAACCTATGAACTTTAACTGGTAAAACACAATTATAAGTTTTTATTAAGACCTTTTGGTGCCATGTGACCACTTGAATCCATAGACCACTTGGGCAAATTTGCCTGGAAAATCTGATGAGGGATTTTGGTTGGGTATTCACTAACAAAGCAAGGCTGGACATTAGAGTAAAACAATCTTATACCAAAAGAGTTGAAGAAAACCTGCACATAAAATTCTTAGAGAAACAAACCCAATGTTGCAGGAAAGGACGCAAATTGGCTTTATGACCTTGATTATTTGACTGATCAGAACTATCTTCGTTAGTTTCAGAGAATCAAACTAACATCCATACAGTTCCAACAAGCAACTAACCAAAATGAGGGTTCAAAAGACAAAATTGATCAGGGAATTCCAAATAAAGATGAATCTGCTCAAGACTGTTTTGGAAGTTCCTTATTGCATTCGTATTCCTTCAACAAAACAACTCTTCTTCAAAAACAGACGAAAAGAGAAGAAGTCCTAGAGAAGGAAAGAACAAGTCTTCTGATGATCTTGCAAGACTTCAAGCAAGAGAAAGAAGCTAATGAGGAAGCTGAAGCTCTCATAAGGAATCATGATCAAGACACTGAGAAAGCAGTTACTCAGGCAGAAGCTGAAAAGACTAGCAGTACTAACGTTATTAGTACTGTTAGCACAACAGCTAAAGCTAGCGGTACTAACTTTGTTAATACCGTTAGCATACCAGTTGGTACTGCCAGTGCAAAATGAGGGACTACTCTCTCTAACACAACCAATTCTCAAGAAGAAACTATGAAATACCTCCACTTGAGGATATTCATGAATATGCAACTGATGGTTATCTTTTACACATGCATCTTATGATGAATGAAGGTGCAAGTGGCTGACTTCACAAATTTGGAAACTATTGTGAATGTTAGTCCTATTCCCACATCAAGAGTTCATCCCTCTCATCCTTCAACACTCATTCTAGGAGATCCAACATCAGCAGTACAAACAAGAAGCAAAGTCAATAAAAGTTCTGAAGCTCATGCTTTTGTTAGTTATGTTCAAAGCAAAGGAAACCAATCATAAGGACTTTCATCAATGTTTGTTGCCTGTTTCATCTCAACATGAACCCAAGAAGATTGTCAGAATGCACTTGAAGATGAAAGTTGGGTTATTCAATGCAAGAAGAATTGTTGCAGTTTGAGATTCAAAAGGTTTGGATTCTAATAGTTGTCCTTATGGAAAGAAGCTATTGAACAAAGTGGGTGACGAAATAAGAAGGATGAAAGAGGAGTGGTTGTCAGGAACAAAGCTAGATTAGTTGCTCAGGGACACAGGCAAGAGGAAGGAATAGACTATGATGAAGTTTTTGCTCCTGTGGCTAGGCTTGAAGCCATAAGGATCTTTTTAGCATTTGCCTCGTATATGGGCTTTATAGTCTATCAGATGGATGTGAAAAGTGCCTTTCTCTATGGCAAGATTGATGAAGAGGTATATGTGTCTCAACCACCAGGTTTCCTAGATCCTAAGTATCCTGAGAAAGTCTACAAAGTGGTTAAAGCTCTGTATGGGTTACATCAAGCTCCCAGAGCATGGTATGCTACTTTATCCACTTTCTTGTTGAAGAATGGATACAGAAGAGGGACAATTGACAAAACTCTCTTCCTAAAGAAGGACAAACATGATATCATTTTAGTTCAAGTCTATGTGGATGATATCATCTTTGGGTCTACAAAGAAGTCTTGGTGTGATGAGTTTGAGGCATTGATGAAGAGTAGATTTCAGATGAGTTCAATGGGAGAGCTCACTTTCTTTCTTGGCCTACAAGTCAAACAGAAACCAAATGGTATATTTATTAGCCAGGATAAGTATGTTGCTGAAATCCTGAAGAAGTTTGACTTTGCAAGTGTTAAGACTGCCAGTACACCAATTGAGACTCAGAAGCCTTTAGTCAAAGATGAGGAAGCCAGTGATGTTGATGTCCATCTCTATAGGTCAATGATTGGCTCCTTAATGTATGTGACTGCTTCTAGGCCTGACATTATGTTTGCAGTCTGTGCTTGTTCTAGGTTTCAAGTCACTCCAAAGACCTCTCATTTAAGTGCTGTCAAAAGAATTTTTAGGTACCTAAAGGGCAAACCCAAACTGGGCCTTTGGTATCCTAGAGAGTCTTCATTTGACTTGGAATCCTACTCAGATAGTGATTATGCTGGAGCAAATCTTGACAGGAAATCCACAACAGGAGGTTGTCAATTTCTTGGCAGAAGACTCATTACTTGGCAATGCAAAAAGCAGACCATTGTGGCCACTTCTACAACAGAAGCTGAATATGTTGCTGCTGCAAGCTGCTGTGGGCAAGTTTTATGGATTCAAAATCAAATGTTAGACTATGGGTTCAACTTCATGAACACAAAGATCTACATTGATAATGAAAGCACCATTTGCATTGTAAAGAATCCAGTATATCATTCGAAGACTAAGCATATTGCAATTAGGCACCACTTCATTAGAGATGCTTATGAAAAGAAGCTAATTCAAGTGCTTAAGATCCACACTGATGACAATGTAGCTGATTTACTAACCAAGGCATTTGATGTTAGCCGATTTCAGTTCTTGGTTGTATCAATTGGGATGATAAATCCATAACCTACATTGGTTAAAGGGAGGCAATATGAATGGGTCATCTGTGGATGAAAGAGGTAAAACACACACATAGCTATGAACTCTCAACGTGAACTAAACCCTTATGCACCACCTTTCTACATGAATCACAAAGCATACTCTTCAACAAGCTACAACACACCATGGCAAATCAAACTTGTTCCAAGAAACCCCTAAAACCTCATGCTCCACCTTTCTACTCATCAAGATTCAACCACTATCATGCAAGCAGAACAAACTGTGTTGTACCTAATCGTAAACCTAAGGACAAACCATGTTTTAACAAGGGTGCAAAAAGGTTGTTTATTAAGAAACAACATCATCGAAAGAGTTGGCTGTTGTTCAAGAGTAAGAAGATTGCTCAAGTTGTTCGTGCTTGGATTCAGAGTAAGAATACTCTTGTGAAGCATTTTGAAGACATGAGATTATGTAGACCATTCAAAGAGTGTTTGCAGGTGTGGTTCAACCCACCAAGAGACGGGTCTATGTCATGTTTGACAACAAAGGGAATGCGTACCATTGGAGCTGTGTGTACCAGGTAAAATTGGTTAGTATGGTTGATGATGAGAGAAGGTCGCGGTATGCGTTTCACATTATCAACTAGTTTAAAGCAAGCAATTTCAGATTAGAGATTTAGTATGCTTTTAAACTAAGTACTACTATTAGTAGAAATATTAGCAATTCGATAGTGTTGTATAGTTGTATAGTTTTTGGTGTATGGATACATATTGGCTAGAAGTGATGCTTGTCAACGCTTTAAGAAGATTTAGAGAGTCACTGAGAAGAGTTACTGATGGTGCTGAAGCATTTCTGATACTTACATTGTTCATTCTTTGTTTGGACAAAGTTAGTACCGACCATGCAAAGTTAGTACCGCTGGGCAAAAGTTTGTACCGCTAAAGAGACTTTAGAGAATAATACCGCCAAGGGTACAAAGTGTAAATTGGAACGTTTTCTTTAAAATTAGGTCACCCAAACCTATAAGAATCCATTTCAATCGCACACTTACTCAAGCAATCTCTCTAACTGTCATTCATCTTTACAAGCCCTAATCTCTCTTACCGACGATCACTCTCTACTAAGCAAAATGGCTGCTCTTGAGTCCTGTCCTAAGCACAACATGATCGCATACTTGGAAAAGACTGAAGGGAATGTCGAGTTTCATGAAGTCATTGATTTTCTTCGACGAAGTTATGTTTATCACGCGCTCACTGTAAGTCCAATAGTATCGACCACATTCGTTGAACAGTTTTGGATGTCTGCTAAGTCCAAAACAATCAACAATGTTAGGCACATAACTGCCAAAGTAGCTGGCAAGCTTGTGTCTATCTCTGAAGCATCAATCCGAACTGATCTTATTTTTGATGATGCTGATGGGATAGACACCTTACCTAATCAAGCTATCTTTGATACTATTCAGCGTATGGGATATGAAGGGGATTTAACTGTGTTAACATTTAATAAAGCTTTGTTTTCACCCCAATGGAGGTTTTTATTTCACACAATTAATCATTGTTTAAGTTCCAAAAGTACCTCTTGGGATCAAATTCCTACAAACATAGCCACTGCTGTCATTTGTTTAACAACTAATCAAAAGTATAATTTTTCCAAATTGATTTTTGATGGTATGCTTAGACATCTAGAGGCTAAGAAGAAGTTTGTCATGTATCCTCGTTTTATTTCTATATTTTTAGGTAGAAACTTAGCTAATATATCTGTACCTTTAGATCACTTTCCAGTAAATAGTTTAACTAGTAAAGTTTTTTTTCTTTTATGGTAAAGAAGGGAAAACGTTTCTCAGGCAAAGTTACACCTTTGTTTGACACTATGTTGGTCCAACCAACTCAGGATGAGGGTGCTTCCTCAGAAAGACAATCTGATGAACAACCATCACCCTCCCCTGCTCCCACTAGTAAAGTCCCAAATGAGTCACAACCTGACTCAACTTCTGATCAACCTAGTGAGGTACCTTTTGAACAACAACCTGACCCTTCCCCAAGTCCTTCACCCAAACCTTCACCACAACCTTCACCCACTCCTATTGGAGATCATTCATCCAATGATATATCCCTTTCAGGGAATGAGGATGAAATGACACTCCCAAATGTCTATGATCTTTGTATCTCTTTATGTCAACAGGTTTCAGATCAAGCCAAAGAAATTAAACTCTTGAAGGCTCAGATCACCAAGCTCAAGAAGCAAGCTAAACCTGTCATCAAACATTTCAAAGCATATCTGAAGACTGTCTCATTGCAGAAAAGACTCCCAAGGAAGAGCTCCTCAAAGAAACAAAAGATGCACAAAAAGAATGTATCCAAACAAGGGAGGAAGATTGCAAAAGGAGAAACAACAGTTCAAAGAGATCCTATGTTTGATGTAATGCCTGAAGACAACATTGATCAAATGGAAACAGAAGATGCTCAAAGTGAAGGGAGGACAAAAGAAATGGTGGATGAAGACAAGGAGATTGATGAAGATAGAGTTAGTACTGAAGATGGAGTTAGTACCGCCAAAGATGGAGTTAGTACCGACTTTGAAAAAGTTAGTACCGACTTTGAAAAAGTTAGTACTGACAAGCCAAAAGTTAGTACTGACGGATCCAAAGTTAGTACTGATGAACAAATTGAAGGTGCTGATGATCAAGTTGAAGGTACTGAAGAGATCTTTGAAAGTACTGAAGAGCAAAGACCAGGTACTGAAGAGAAAGTTGAAAGTACTGCTGGGCAAATAGAAAGTACTGAAGATCAAACTAAGGAAGAAATTGCTACTCAAGCTTCTCAAACATCCACTCAAACACCCACATCTATGATATTTGGTGATGATGAAACAATAGCTACACTTCTACTCAACATGAGTAAAGCCAAAGCTGTTTCTAAAGAAAAAGAGAAAGGTGTAGAGTTGAAGGATGTTGAAGAAATTGATAGACCTAGGCCTACTTCTCAAAGATCACTTCTCACATTAAAACCTCTTCCAAAGATTGATCCTAAAGACAAAGGGAAGAAGAAGATTGAAGAGGTTGATGAATCTGAAAGTGAAGATGATGATATTCCTCAAGCTGTGAAGAAATTCAAACAGCTTGAGAGTGATGAAGAGTTGGCAAGGAAAGTTCAAGAAGAATGGGAAGCTGAAGAGGAGAGAAATAGATTGGCTGAAGAAGAAGCAACAAATGAAGCTCTCATTAAAAACTTTGATGATATCAAGGCAAGAATTGAGGCAGACAGAATCCTTGCTGAGAAGCTTCAAGAGCAAGAAAGAGAGCAGTTCACAATAGAAGAAAGAGCAAAAGTTACTTATGGATAGAAATTGTGCTCGAGAAAGTTTCATTGTCAACAAGATCAGAGGCAATCAGAAACAGACCTCCAACGATAGAATCAATTTAAGAAAATCAGATGATGACCTACTTAAAGCATGTGGGGAACTTCAAACATTCTGAGTTGAAGAGTAAGAAGTTTGAAGACATACAAGCAATGTATGAAAAGATAAAAAGGTCAACTGAAGATTTCATTGCTATTGGGTCTGTTGAAGATGAAAGCCTAATCAAGAAAATGAAAAAGAAAGATTCCTCCAAAGGAGAAGAGATCAAGCAGGAATCTAAAGAAGAAGTCAAGCAAGAGGATAAAGAAGAAGAGAACACAAGAAAGAGAAAGCAGGGTACAAGGAAAAAGATGAAGTCAAGGAAAAGAAGATTCAAACAAGATACTTCTCAAGATGACCCATCTGACACTGAAAAAGAGAATGATGAGCTGAGATTGTGTTTGACAATAGCTCCAGATGAGGACAAGGAAGTAGACTATGAGTATTGCAAGAAGTATCCATTCATCTGAATTGGAAGACTGAGAATCTTGGCACTAAACCACAGTTTGATGAATCAAAAAGATTAGAAGAGATTAATTTGAATGTGGTAACTAGAAGTAATGGTCAAAAGAGATTCTTCAGTACATTGATGACAGTGCTTTCAGTGTTTGACAGAGAAGACTTAGATGCTGTATATAAACTTGTGATGGACATATATCAAGATAAGATTCCTGAAGGTTTTGATAAGTTCTTTGCGGGAGTGATTTGATAGTTATGTTCCATTCCAGCAAGAAAAGATGAGTTTTGGAAATCAAAGCATGAATGGATTATAATCAGTTGGAAGCTGCTCAGTTCTTCAGGGTACACACATTGTGACTGATGAAGGATTTGTAGGTTCACATGTAATAGAAAAGAAGTATCCTTTAAAGAAGGAAATAGTGGTGCAAATGCTAAAGCTAAAATTAGAGTCTGAAGAAGAAAGTACAATGGCTTTGAATTGATAAGTTTTATCAAGAAGTATTGCTGATTTAGAATCTAAAGAATAAGACTGATGGAAGTGAGAAGGGATTGAGTGTTGGCTAACCACCACACAACAAATGGTTATCAATTCACCATGCTTAACAGGCATAAGAGTTGGCTAGTCCACAAGCAAACGGCTTGAGGTAAAGACTTATCAAATCCGTTTATGGTTTACAATTTACCAAAAATTGTAGGGTTAAATTTTCATAAAAACCCTTTTTCCCCCCAAAACCACTTGCTTCTGGTGAAGAGGTTGGCTAGTCCGAGATCCAAACAGTTCTTGGTATAGACTACTCAAATCTGTTGATAGTGATAGTTTTGCTAATAACTATTTTGGGTTTATCCAACTGCACCATGTTATGAAATGAAGCATTGGTAGTCTAAACATAAACGGTATTTGGTAAAGGACAAATCTAAATCCGCTGATGGTTGACAGTTTACCAAAAAAACTGTATGTAATTAAGACCATTTTCTTAGAATGAAGAGGTTATCTATCCCAGAGCAAACGGCTACTGGTAAAGGAACATCAAATCCGTTAATGGCTGGTAGTTTGCCAAAAATCAAAGCAACGTAGTTGGATTGTAGGTAACAAGTTTGCTGAGTAGCTGAAAGGAGGTTGCTGAATTGCGAAAAGATAAGGATGCTGCTAAAGAAGGATTGAGTGTACAAGATTAAGAATTGTGAAAGAATGTTTGCGATACTCCTATGCCCCCCCCCCCCCCTGCGTTAAAAGAGCTTTAAAGGGACTATTCAAGTTCTTAAGGGATTGAAGAAACATGAAGTTAAAATAGTTTATCTTCATGTTTGTAGGGACGATTGTTAGGATTATGATTTCTTAATTTGTACCGACAGTACAAATAGTTAGTACTGTCAGTTATACTTAGTACCGACAGTACAAAATAGTTAGTACTGTTAGTTAGTTAGTACCGTTAGTAGAAAGTTAGTTAGTACCGTTGAGAAGATATTTAAAAGATATTTATGAGATATTTTAGAAAAAGATTTGTAAGCCTTTTAGGGTTATCTTAGTATATAAAAGGATCACCTTTGGCATAGTTAGACAGTGTGTGTTGATTATGATGGTACAAAGAAAGTTTAGCCAAATCATATATCATAGTTAGCATTCTGTAATCCTCAAGACACCCTTTTTTTTATAAAGTTGTTATTCAGTTGTTCATTGTTCTTTTAGTATCCTGTGTTAAGATTTCTGGGCATTATTACAACAGTGTATTCAAGTTCATTGTTTTACTATGTCGTTTGTTTTATACATCTTGGCTATCATCCTTTATAGGCTGCAAGATCCACTTCAGTTTATACAGGTCTGCATACTTTTTATGGTAAAAGGTTGGTTTAGGTCCAAAGGTTTACGAAATGGGACAAAAACGGCCAAAGATTCCGTTAAATACACTAAATAAAAAACGGGGGGGGGGGCGTTAAAGATGGATCTAGAAGAGAATTAAAAAAAGTATTAAATGAAATGAAGCCAAGTGCGGCGCACTTTTGAGGAAGTGCGGCGTACTTGTGGGCGGGGAAAAGAGAATTTAATGTTAAGGCTAAGTACGACTCGCACTTAGCACTGCAGTAACTCTAAATCATTATGGCTTGCATTGAAGTTGAGACTCTTCACTCCCCTAAAACTCACGACTAAGAGGATATATAAAGGACCCTAATCTCAGGGATTTTCATCAATCATTCACATCATTCACCATACAATTACCACTCAAACAAAGAAGTTCTCTCAAGAAGAAGTTTAGAAGAATTTTAGGAATTGTGGTTGAACAAGCCTTTGTTCATCCAAATTTTGGGTTGTAATTCATTCAAGAGAGTAGTTGTAAGGTTGAATTCAAAGTTGTAACCAGCTGTGACAGAGTTCGTTGTAATTTCCAGAGTTCCTAGTCGTAAAGATACAAGTTTTTGAAGGAATCATATATTTTGCCTTGGAATTGGTATTGATCTTGTTTAAATCATTCGTTCTTATGATTTTTGGATTTCTGATGCTTAATATGTGTTTACTTGTTCTTAATATGGAGTAGTGTAATCATGTTTATTTGGGATTTATGAGAGTCGTGAATTAAACTTGGTGATAAGTAACTATTTTGGTAAATGATAAAAATAAACTAGATTTTTGTATACTTTGATCTTTGAATACCATTTGATTTCTCACATAATTTGGATATAGGTCTAAAGACTCCGACTTTGTGTTTATCGAGTTATTTGTCTATGAATGAATCGGTATTAGCTTTGTGAGAATTAGCTAATAAAGTGATTATCATCCCAGGTATAAAAATGTTTAATACTCACCCTCATGTCTAACGAACTTCGTTGAGCAAGTTTAGCTTTGTTATTTCTAAACACGAATCAATCTTAAAGCATTTTTCATAATAAAGATTAAAGGCCGAAAGGATTCCTTATTATGTTAAATAGTTAATCATTTAAATAAACTACCCGTTCATTTATCTGATTATACTTCAATTCAAGCACTCGTTATCACCCGATTTTATCTTTCGTTGCTATTGTCTCCCAAATAAACATCTCTTTTATAATCATGAAATACGTTTTACCATTTATCTTTAGATTCATGACAAATCTTTAAGATAACCTTTTTGCAAAATTAATCAATTTTTCCGAAATTCACTAATCCCGTGGAACGACCTGGTCTTACCCTAAAATCTATGCTACCAACGGGGGTTTATACTTTACCTGTGTGTTAGTTTGAAAATTGGTTAAAACTAGTCTTATTAATTTAAAGCTTTCGTAACACATCAAAAGTTTTTGGCGCTGTTGTTGGGGATTGACTTGTTTCTTTTTTAAATTAATTAGTGTTTTACAATCTAAATACACCAATTCGCCGTACAGTTTTCTGGCAAACTGACCCAAAAAAATCATTTTTACTTCAGAAAGTATGCCGCACATACATCGTGTGCGCTGGTTTTTCTGAAAAACCCAGTAAGTACGCTGCACTTCTAACAAAGTACACCGCACTTTCTGCATAGTTTTCACCAAACAAAGTCTGTTCTAAAATCAAAACCCAAAACAAACCCTTTCAAAATTGTAACTTCAACTCTGAAAACATGTGGATCTCATTCCTTATGTGCTTATTTGTTGGATTATTGTATTTGCATAAACTGTATATTAAAACAAAAAAATAAAAAAATGTTTTTACATTATATATGCTTAATTTAATAAATGTTAATATGCTTGTTTTGCTTAATCACTGCTTGTTGCTATATGAATATGCTTATTTAAAAAATAACAATAAAAATCTTATAAAAAAAGCTATATGAATATGCTTATTTAAAAAATAACAATAAAAATCTTATAAAAATTAAAATAAATTTTTATGACCCTTCATATTATTATGTGATAAATATTATGTTCTATCTGTTAAATTATGTGCATTATATGTTATTTAATAAGATTAATAAATGTGCATTGCTTAAAATGCTGAAAATAAAACGTCTAATAAGTTTTATAACTGAAAACTTAAAAAGTACGACGTACTTTTCTTCAAGTACGTCGGTTTTTCTGAAAAATTCGAAAAAACTCAGAAAGTACGCCGTACTTCCTGTGAAGTGCGCCGTACTTGTCTGTTTGAAAACTCACAGAACCATTGTATCTTCTTTATTATGAGAAAATTACCCCGTTTAGTGATTTCTATATGTTTACTAATGTTATTTAAATGTAAAGAATTGCTTATCTTTATTTTAACTAACCCGCTAATGTTTATCTTAATGTTGTATTATTTTAAAAGTATCATGGACCCTAACTCAAGTATCGGGAGAATTTGTCTTGGAGAGGATAACCGCATTTCATTGAATGATGAAGTTGAAAGCCATGGAGAATGGGACACACCTGAATGTTATGACATAGCTAATAGTTGGCAAAAGAAGGAGGCAAAGTATTTACATTTTACAGGATAGAAACGAAAGAGATAAGTGAGTGATACGTCACACCATCTTTCATTAACGGTTTAGAAGAATATGATGGAGAAATCAATTTGGAACACGATATGAACATGATCTCAAATGAGTTTGCGGTCAAGTTATGTTTGGAACATGAGGTGAAAATAGAGACAAGGTTGCGAAGAAAGAATTGATAGTGGCTTTAAGAGGAGAAATTTACTTCGTGAAGTTCATCATCAATCCTAAGGAGGATGATATTGAGCCAAAAGTAGTTTTTGGAAGATCATTTATGAGATTGACAAAAGGAATAGCAGATTTCGGGAACAGAATCATAACCACTTATCTTGACCTAGACCATTTTCTAGATGATTCTAATAAATATGATGATTCGGGAGATGACTGGGTAGATATACTAGAAGTTATTGATTTTGGTGACATACCAGAAATTGAAGGAATTGATGTGCCACCATATGTTTGTAAGATAAGAAAGAGTTCCAGATCAAGAAAAAGCCATGTGGTGATTACAAGATGAACTATAGTGATGAAGGCCCATCCTTGACTATGAACAAACACATAATTCCTGAGGAAATAACTCATAAGGCCCTTAAAAAGATATCTATGAACGAATCTTGATTTTATAATAGCCAAGGCCTATCATTGAAACCGTGAAGTTCATTGATCAACATAAAAAGTTGTTAGAGAGCGTGATGTTAGACAAGCTCAAGCTTGATGAAGAGGTGGAGGCTGATGAAGAAGAGGCTACCAAGGAAGTGATCAAAGGGTACAAGACTTAAGAGAAAAAGATGACCCAGGAGTTTTCATTCTTCCTATTCGTCTCGAGGAGAAAATTAACTCGTTCGCTTTAGTTGAAACGGGATCTAATATCAATGTTCTACCTTATCAACTTTATACAAAGCTGGTTAGGGAAGAAGTTAAGCCTGTAGGCAAGAAAATCACTATGCTAGATTACTCAAAGGCAGAACTAATAGGAATTTTAAGAGATGTGGTATGCCAGGTGGGAGTCACCATCATTTTAGCAAAATTTCTAATCTTCGACATTCCCGTGGATAAGGATGTACCAATAGTCATGGGGAGAAGTTTTCTTTATACATGTGGTGGAATCATAAATACTATCAAAGGAATTACTTCAACTTTCGATGGTATATGCCATCAGAGATTTTATGCTGCTGCAGTAAAACCCAGACAAGAAAAGATAGATAGTGAGGAAGAAAAGGAATACTCTGTTAAGAGGGATAAGAACGGTAAACCCTTTTATGGGCCAACTACTTTAAATTACTTAAACTATGATGACCCATTGGATCGAGCATTATCTCTCCAAGGAGCTTTAAACCCATTCAAGAATGTATGCATTTGGAAAAAGATGGTTGCCTTCTTAGGATCACTACAAGTGCCCTTATAACACATGGAATGGATACCAAGCTACTCAGATATTTTTTCTAAAAAAGGAGGTGGTGATGGAAAGTGGCACACAAAAATAAGAGTGGTTAACCCATATGGAAATGTTTATGACCAAGGATGTGAAACTAAAGCTACAGGGAGAGAATTGTCAAGGTCTTACAAGTTAAGTGACATTATGTCACCACATTGGGTTTAAGAAATAAATAAAAAATCGAATAAAAAGGAGTGAACTTCGTACTCCTTCGTGAGTCTTTTTATTTTTCCATGATAAGTCTTTTAAATAAAATCAAAGCCTTGTAAATCCATATAGGATTCTCTTTGATGTATGGATATTAGTCCTTTATTATTATTAATGATATTATCAGTTATGATGGATGGGAATTAAATTTGAATTTACGTTTTAATTTTTTATGGTTTAAAACATAATTGTTAAAAAATAAGCATAAGTACGTCACACTTCTTGGAAGTGCGCCGCACTTATGGGCGGTTTCAATATATAAAACTTATATAAATTTCATATCACACAAACACAAACACTCTACCAAACCCGCCAGGTTTTCACCAAAAATTTAAAGAAACAAAATACATCCATTAAAACAAACAACAATGTCAAGGGTATATTGATTATATTCTTAACTATGTTATTATTAATTAGTTTATGTTCATATTCTTATTAGGGTTTATATATACCTAAATCTAATTGATGATTTGAAAAAAAAACAAAGTTCTATGTTTATAAATGTATAATTGTTACTAAGAATTGTGTTAACTAGAAATTAATTTCACATTAGTTGAATACATGTTAATACTATCTGATTTGGGGAATAAAAATTTACTGTTCAAAAAGTTATATATTTAATTATCTGCAAAAAATTCGAAATATTCTTAGAAAATCCAAGAAGTACGCCGGTTTTTCTATGAAAACCGGCGCACTTAGTGTAAAATGCAAAAAGTACGCCGTACTTATCATGAAGTCCGCCACACTTTTCGCCTGAAATTCGAACAGAAGGTTTTAAACTCACACCCAGGTTTACCCGTTGGTTATAATTTCTATGTAACATCATTATATATTTTATTGTGAATTTTTTGTGATGTACAGACAGTTGGAACACATGATGACGAAGCCACTTCTTCCCGACCCAAACGAACCTGCCAACACAAAACCGTAGAGGCAGCAATGCTTCCGTGCTTTTACAATGAATTTTTGCTATGGGGATCAAGTAACAGAGCTGCAAAAAGTAGATAGAACACCAATCTTGCATGTTTGCTACCGAAACAGATTTACTCACCTTGCGTCATTGATTGGGGTTTGTTAAAGAATATAGGTTATGCTAAAGAGATCGAGGTAATGTTAGAGATCAAGGTGTAGGAGGTAGGAGGTCAAGAGGAAATATTATGTTCTGAGGCTTGGAGACGTTTGTTTGACATCAATGAACGAATATATACCGAGCTATGCCACAAGTTTTACATAACTTATGATTTTGATGAGGTATGTGCAGATGATGAGTTGATAACTAAGAAGTTGATTAAGTTTAGACTTTGTGGTCGAGGTCACACTTTAACTTTGCTTGAATTTGCTCGAAGATTAGGGTTATATCATGTTGAGGAAATAAACGAAGAAGAATTTGAGGTTTATTTTCAAGGTGGATTGCATAGTGATGAAAACTTTAATGCTATAGATTATTGGTTAAGCATTAGTAGTGAGGAGAACCTCCATTTGTCTAGAAGTCTTGCTTCGACCATTAGGAGTCCTATTTTGAGGGTGTTGCAGAAAATGATAACCTATGGGGTGTGTCAAAGAACTACAGGGTATGATAAGGTGCAAAGAAATAAGCTCTAGCTGATGAGCATGTTTGAAGCGAAGCCAGCACCCGGAGTGCCACGAGTAGCTATGTCCAGAGGCCTGCATCCATCTATGCAGGATTTATACGACAGAATGGGAAACATGGAGATTCGTCAAAGGACGTTAGAGAGTATGGCCCATAGACAGCTTTACCATACTGATAGGTATGCTAGACTTTTTGAGCACATGGCTGGACACTATGGATATACACTGCTAGGAGATTATGAACCCCCAAGATATGATGAGGAGTAGCGTCGAGATGACACGATTTGGTTTGAGTGACCATGTGTGGGTCGTAAAATTTAAAAACAATTTTCTAAAACAATATTAATATTAATTATGGTGTGTAATATGCCTATGTTGGCATCAAACAATATTTTCCCGTACTATTATTATCAATTAGGAATACTATTATTATCTGTTTATGCCTTGTAGTATTTGTTTATTGTTATCGCAAGCAAAACAAAGAAAAGAAGAGACGTGTACGAATTCGTGTTCCAAGACCATAACTAAACTTTGTACAAATTCAGAAAGTTCATCAAAGAAGCGGAGTGTTATCTTATTTTACTTTACCAATTTATCTTTCTTTATAATATTTTTCGCATTAGGGACAATGCTCATATTAAGTATGGGAGAGATAAACTAGAAAGTAAAAACTTGATCGAATAAAAGAAATTTATTTTATTTTATTGATCACTTATAAGCAAATTTGACTCTGGATTGATAACATTACTAGCATATTTATACCAATCACCCCAAATGCAAGGATTTAAATCTTAAGGAATTCAGTTATCCATCTTTGATACCTAAGATAAATTTTACCTTTAGCTTTATCGAGTTAAGGTTTGAATGCATTTGCAATTGTCTCATCTGTCGTTACGGCTGTGTATTTGTAGGTTGTCGCCTTTTCTGGAGCATTGGTATCGGTTTAAAATTATATGAGTGTGCCGGTGATTTATTAATTCTAGATCTTATGCTTGAAATCTTTACGACACCGCAAGTGAGATCACGCTTGCGTGTTATAGACATCAAACTGACCAAGAGGAAATATAAATATAAATAAACATTGTCAAAAAGCTTTTTAGTTTAATTATTTGAAACTTTATCCGTACGTAGTGATGCGCGTAATTGCTGGTATTGCTATTATAATGAAGTGCGAAGGTTGCAAACTTCTAAGTTCGTTTGAAATAGTGTGCTTATCGTAAGTATGGGGAAAGCAAGTATCCCCCAAGTAAGAAGGAATAAGGCAAAAATAAGCCAAGTTTTAATCATGAAAAAAAAGAGAGAAAAGAAAAGTTGGTATATTTACGGATAAGGTGTATTATGATTTTATTATAAACCCTTTTGATATTATAAAAAACAAGAGTACTAAATAAATAACTTCTTTTGATGTTTATGTCTGGTGCTTACGCCATGTCGGTGAAGTTTAGTTTTCTGTACAAGCTTATGGTAATTTAAATGAATCATAACTGAGCGTATGAGTGACTTACGTATACCATCTACTTCACTAAATTGCGCGGGAGTGAATTCAAACTTATCACTAAAAATTTCGTGAGTTTCTTTGTTGCTTTATCTATGCTTGTGATCATTAACTTGTTTAAAAACGAAGTACTTTCGCTTTGATTGCTTGAGGGCAAGCAATAGCTAAGTATGGGGAGATTTGATAACGCTCCAAATATACATAAAATATCCCTCGTAAATATGTAAATTATCTATGTAAATATATTAAATATTGCTTGTTTAGATACTTTTTTATGTAAAAGTTTTTCAGGACCAAAGATCACGAAAAGGACCAAAAACGCCAAAGATATCCGTTAAATACACTAACGGGCGTTAAAGATGGATCTAAAAGAAAATTAAAAGAAGTATTAAATGAAATGAAGCTAAGTGCGGCGCACTTCTGAGGAAGTGCGACGTTTGTGAGCAGGGAAAAGAGAATTTAATGTTAAGGCTAAGTACGAAGCTCTTTTTATAAAGTGCGGCACACTTAGCACTGCTGTAACTCCAAATCATTATGGCTTGCATTGAAGTTGAGACTCTTCACTCCCCTAAAACTCACGACTAAGAGGCTATATAAAGGACCCCAATCTCAGGGTTTTTCATCATGAAACATTTCTCATTTTCATGTCATTGTACGACATTTATTATCCGTCACTATTTATTTTAGTCCGATACGCGTTTACTTTTAATAATTACTTTTAAGTTTAATTGCATAGACTAGAAATAATCAATTAATGTAAACGGTCATCAAATAGATTAAGGTTTACATCAACCAAGTAAAAAATAATTATTAAGAAGATAATTATGTACTTTGCGTATTTTATTTTTATTGGTCACGTAAAAGGGTTACGTTTCGCAATAAAATACATTTGGACACACCCCGGAAATACCTAGACTTACCTAGACTCAAATCAATACCCACTTTTAAAACCTTAACACAAAATTAAATCAATTCTTGTGTTAAAGACCCACTAGAGCCGAATTATGGGACAAGTATAACTAGAAATCCTTAAATCTTACACTGAGTACAATGTACATCCAAGTCTAATTAAGATTTGTACAACATGTCTCTAGTTAGCTAATACGCATTGGTTAGAGATCACTTTGGATCCTTCTTTCCCTACCAAAACCCACGGCATACATATATACATACCTAGAAATCTCCTAATGATCCTAAGTACTTGTACATCTCCTAGTTAATTAAGATGTGTCCTTAATGTCTCCACAAATCTATTACACATTGGATAATAACCAATGAACCCTTCTTTTGCCCCTTAGGCCACGGCTAAGCAACAAACACACACAAATCCATAAGATTTGTATGATCTTAGGTAAATCTTGTACATCATGCAAGTAATTAAAGATTGTACTTGTGTGGTTTAACAAAACAAGGTGTAGTAACTAGAAAACTTCAAAAACCACCCAAGCAAATCTTGCATAATCTTGTACATCACAAAACTCATTAATACATGTACTTAAGAAAGCCTAAACTACCTTAAAAACCACCAACACATGTACTTAAACTACTACTCTTAGCTAGCAAAGGGACATGGTTTTAGGAAGTGGTATGGAGATAATCCTCCTATAAATATAGAGACTTACAACTAAGAGTGTTTCCACACTCACACATTTAACAACACCCTAGCAAAAACCAACCTTGTTGCTCTATTTGTTTCGGGTCACCACAGCCGAGACACTATCCACACAAACACGACATCACACTAGTAATCATCAAGCTAAGGTTATACGTTTAAGGGTTTGAAAGCAAGAAAGATTCGGTTTAAACTAAGGCTTGGGGTATACAAGTCAAGTTTCCACACGACAACATGACACACACGTTCAAGAAGCTAGGTCCCTTGTAAGTGTCTTAGCCTACGTTCGTATTTAAGTTTCATGTTTGCTTCATGTGTCATAAGGCACGGTTATTATGTGTTAACAAGCTAAACATGGGTCATGCCTAGCATGACATAACTCATGTCCACGTCTTACAATATACAACATATATAGACTTGTGTGGTGAACCAAAATCCATAAGGCACGTAACAAAGATCTTATGTATAAGCATGAATGTTTAAATATGACATGCACATGAAAAATATTTAAACGAGAGGTTTGATAACTTTTATGGAAACAAAAACACTTTCATGTCACGTATCATAATACTTAACAACTCGTCTTGCTCAATAAAGGATGTGTACACTATAGTATATGCGAACTAGGGTTGTTTGGGATATGTCAAAATAAGTTAGCAGAAGTTAGTATTGCTAACGAGGAGTTAAACTGTTACCCCCCCCCGCAGAATTAGTACTGCTAGCAAAGTTATACTGCTCGCAGAGTTAAGTACCTAGGCTAGCATAATTGTTAATACTGCAATTTTTATTTTGATTTTATTTTTTTTTTTTTTTTTTTTTTTTGTTTTTTTTTTTTGGTTGTGTATAATAATACTATTTTTGACATTCTTGAACTTTCTTGTGTCCAACACGAGCTCAAACAAACTCTAACAAATTTGTAACTCACTAATGGGTTGTATGATACGAGCTAAATTAGAAGTTAATACTGCCAGGCTTAAGAAGTTAGCACTGTTAGCAGAAGTTAGTACTGCTAGCAGAAGTTAGTACTGCTAGCAGAGTTAGTACTGCTAGCATATTGTTAATACTGATAATACTGATTTTGACATTCCTTAACTTAAGGGACTATTTGGAACTCATAAGAACCTAAAATGTAATTTTTGAAAAATAGAGGGACTAAACATATCAATATGGAAACTCAGGGGTGTAAACGGTAAATATTCTATTTTAATCTATAAGGACTATTTTTGCCAATAATGAAAACCTAAGGGTATTTTATATAATTAAGTGATTTAAATAAACACTTATGGTATCGGACTAGTCGTGATATAATACGGATACTTATATAACTAAAGTCACGCGAATGATAAATTATGCTTATTTATTTATTAATACTTAATACAAACCATTGTAAACTTAAAAGTATATAGTCGTACACCATCCCAAGAGCAAACGAGGAAAATGAATACAATAAACGTGTACACCACCACACAAGTGATAACAATATATATATATATATATATATATATATATATATATATATATATAGCAAATTTATTGTGGTTTATGTATTGAGTCGTTAGCCTAAACTTGTAGACTAAGACTGGCCGTATTTACTTAGGTATTTGATGGTGTGATTCATTCGCCATACTTGGATATAATTATCATTTTCATAGGACTATTTACTAAGGTGAGTTCATATCCCCATGTTTTATAATTATTTAAATGATTTACATCTTTGGGATGAGAACATGCTTTGTTTTTACAAATTAGACGCAAGTATACATTTTATACTATGATTACGTGTTTGCCTAAGTAGCGATAACCCACTAAGCCCTTTATTATGAACTGTCAATTACTAGATTGTGAGCGCGAATGTTATAAATAGATATATTTGGGATTAACATCCCCGTTTAGGTGAGTAGCGCTTACTGTGCCCGGTTGCCAGACAACAAATGTATACCATGTCGGATTTGGGATGTTGCGGGTTAGAACATCATTCACGGGCATTTATTGGCAATTTATTGCATTCATACATGTTGAGCCTCAGTGTCATGAGCTTAGGAAAACGTAATCACCCTTTCTATGATGTTTGCATCTGTTGCTTAATCATACACTTGAAAATTTTGCGGTTCTACTATTGATTTACACAAGCCTATGAATTCACCAACTTTATGTTGATATTTTAAGCATGTTTTCTCAGGTTAATAAGGCACGAGGTGCTCAGATACATTAGTACTAAAGATTTTGGTGTATTACATTTTAGGAATATTTGTTATAAATCAAAATCTTTACTTATATTGTCGAATAATTTAAAGCCATGAGCTTATGTAATGAACAAGCATTTTGTTAATCCAATGTATCTTTTTAAAAAATGACACGTTTAGTGGTCGTTCTCATATCTTGTGCTATTGATCTATGAAGTAATGCCCTCGGATATTCAACATTCCGCTGCTACCCAGATTTGGGGGTGTTACAAACTGCTCCCAAGCAGTCTTCTTAGGACTTAGACAATGAAGAATAGTATGTATTAAGAATCTCCATTGAGGTGAAAAGTGACCCTTTTAGAAGGTCAACTTGTCAAAATCAGAAGCATACCCCATAAGAGCAAGTTGCTTAAAAATGTTAGCATTAGGTAAAGTGGGAATACCATCTGAATCTTCTAGCTTGAGATGCCTTCTTATTGATACTTCAGTAATAGTCTTCAATCTTCCATCAATGGTAGCAGTTATCTCCATTTCTTCATTCTCTGGAGTGCTTTCAAAGGCAGTTTCCCAAAACTGTTGAATGAGTGAAGTATATATAGTAGGATTTTATGTAAAGGCATACTTGATATGACTTAGACTGAGAAAATCAATTATCTGATGAAAATCTTCACTTCCCTCTGATTTGTTCAAGAAAGCAACCATGTTATGGGTATCACAGAATTCCAAATAAGCCATTAGTGAGTGAATTAAGATAAGAGTTCTGTGTTTATGTTTGTTGAGGACAATATGAGAGTTTTGTAAAGTTAATTGAGATTTTATGGAGAGCCCCTAGGGTTTTGATTTGACCGTCTTAATAAGATTGGATATTTATAAGGAAGAAATGTTATAAGAGAAGGAAATATCAAGAATTTTCCAAATCATAAACCCCTATGAGCAAGTTGTTGGCGGAAATATCTCAAAGGCTATTAATTAATTAAAAATTCTGGTATGCATCAAACAGCACTAACGGTTACCCAGCAATACTAATTTTAGCCTAACATTACTAACTTTAAGCCTAGATACAATGAAAAACATGCCATATCAAAAGTAAAAGCCTAAACATGCCTCAATTCAGGGTGTATAGTACGCCCTCTTATGAATTAAGGGGGCGCCTACTGCCATTTCCTAGATTTCCCAAAAATCAATTTTTCCTAAAATTTTGTGTGAGGGTTTCTATTTTAGTGGTTAATTTGCAGCAAGTCCATCCTTTTATGGCAATTAAGATTTTTTAGCACATAGCAATTAGATTCAACATTCTACATATATATGACAAGTTGTAGGATAAAACTATTTCACATAATTTTGGCATATAATCATATATGAATTGAAGACCAAAAGAGTGAAGAGCATATAAAATAGTGGCTAGATATAATGCACAAAGAATTTATCTTGACAAGGGAGTTAAGTTAAAAACAAACCAAACTTTTGTGCAAATACTAGTGTGTGCCTAAGTGCGACAAATGTGGAGTAGTGATTATTTCGACACTAAGACATGTAAAACCTAAGAAATAATCCAAATGCTCCTTGATTTAATTTTGCTTAACCAAGATTGTTGAAAATGTATATTAGATTATATACTTTTTACAACAAGAAAGAGAACAATATGCATATGTGAAAAATGTTTTTAGCATATCTCAACAATATATGAGAACTGATTTTCATGTGCTCCTAGTTTTGAGAAAGACTTTTTAGAAAATAATAGATTGGGACTATTATATATATGTATAATGAGATATGCATTTAGATAGAAGAATTTGTAAAAGTTTGTTTATAAGCATTTCCCAATCTTGTGTTTTTGTGTAAAACAGAAACCTAGACACAGAGAGAAAAAAAATATTTTATTCAGTCAGGTGGGTGGTCCCCTTAAAGTCTGGGTGGTCCCTTTAAAATTAAGGGGGCCGCCCTTTATGAATTAAGGGGGCCGCCACCTGTTGAGAAAATTTTTCTCATATTTTTGACAAACAGTTTATTGATGATTATCATTTCTTTATTATGCCAAAAACTTAATCAATTTGTTCCATCATTCCTAGACCTAGATGTAAGTAGTTAAATGGCTCATGTTTAAGTGGTTTAGTTAGAATATCGGCTATGTTGTCTTCCGATGAGACCTTTTCTATAGAGATATTCCCTTTTTGAACATTATCGCAAAGGAAGTGATGACGAATTTCAATGTGTTTTGTTCGTGAGTGGTAATGGTTCTTACTTCATGTTTATCGCCCTTTTGTTATCACACATTATTGGAAGTTCATTAACCTAACGCCATAGTCTACGAGAGCTTGTTTCATCCATTGGGCTTATTGACATGCCTTTCTGGCGCTTACATATTTCGCTTTAGTTGTGGTGATGGCAAGAGCGGTTTGGTTCTTCAAAAACCAAGATGTTAGACAACATCCCATAAACGTGCAAACACCACTAGTGCTCTTGCGATCTACGTAATCTCCCGCATGATCCGAATCCGCATACACTATTGTTTTTATGTTGGATCCCTTAGGATACCATAATCCTAAATGCGTAGTGCCTTTAATGTATCGGAAGATACGTTTAACCACTTCTAGGTGAGAGGTTTTAGGATCCTCTTTGAAAAGCGTGCACAAAGGCATACTCTAAACAAGATATTCGGTCTTACTTGCCATAAGTTATTAATATAACTACCTATCATGCCTCTATATTTGGTATTATCTACGGACTCACCTTCTTCGTCTCTTGTGAGTTTAGTTTCTGTAGACTAGGGTTTTTATTGGATTAGAGTCTTTAGTCAATTTCTTAAGAATTTCCTTAATATATTTTGATGATTAAAAATTATTCCATTATCTAAAATTTGTTTTAATTAGTAATCCTAAGAAAAATTGTTCCCCATCTACTCATTTCAAACTCATCATGCTATGATCTTGGAAAAGTCATCAACATTTCTTGACTAGTTGTCCGTATATATGTAACTCAACATTATTTTGGGACTATAATGAGGTTGGGGTCTTTCTTTTTAGTGAATAGTATGTTATCTACCATTTCCATGGAGTAATCATGTTTAATAAGAAAGGCTTTTAATCGATCGTACCAATCTTTTGGGTTGCTTTAGACATAAAGAGCTTTTTAAGCTATTGACATAATTGATTTTGCAAAGTCAATGAATCCCGGCAGGTTGTGCCACGTAGACCTCCTATTGATAAAAGTTAAGGAATTCGCACTTCTTCACATCCATTTGGTATAATTACGTATTGTGCGCCACGCATAAGCTAAAAGTATTCTTATGGCCTCTAGTCTAGACTAACGGGTGCATATGTTTTATCATAATCAATTCTTCTTGTTGATTATTAATCCTGGTGCGACTAAGAACCTAGCTTTGTTTCTAGTTATGACGCCATTTTCATCGAGTTTATTTCTATATACCCATTTTGTTCCTATAATGGTCATATCCATGGGATTTGGGACTAGTTCCCAAACATCATTTGTTTTAAATTGGTTTAGTTTCCTCTTGCATGGCCATTACCTCAATTTTTCATTTTTACCATGCCTCTTTTATATTTTTAGGTTCTATTATTGAAATAAAGCAAAAAGAAATTGCTTTTGTCTTGAGCTTGCGACCTAAGAGTTCTTTGATTTAGATTACCAATAACATTTTCCAGATGATGAGTTTTAGATTCTTTAATATTTACAAATTTGATTATTTTCTTTTGAAATGTCTTTTAGTCATACCTATGGTTTGGTTTTACTAACCTCAATAGCTTCTTCTTTGACTAATTCATCATCTTCCAATGGTGATGTTTTAGGTGGGGGAGGAGTTTCATCAAAAGTTACATTCAATGACTCTTTAACTTTCATTGTTTGTTTGTTAAGTATTATGTAAGCTTTACTATTTTGCGAATATCCTAGGAAAACACCTTCGTATGACTTTGGGTCGAACTTGGTAAGGTAATCTTTTGTATTAAGAATAAAACATTTACTTTTGAATACTCTAAAATAGTTAAGGTTTGGTTTCCTACCTCTTAACAACTGTATGGTGTTTTTTCCTAAAAATACGTCTGAATGGATAACTCTGTTATTATTTAGGTTGACGTATCGACCGCATTACACCAAAAATTTTGTGGAGGGATTGTTCGTTTAAACATTGTTCTACTCATTTTCTTATAGAGTGGCGATTTTTTCTTTTACTATCCATTGTAATTGTGGAGTACGAGAGCAGAAAAATTGTGAGATATCCATTTAAATCACAATAGTTTCCAAATTGTAATTCATTATCAAATTCCGACCATTGATCCGTTCTTATCTGATATAATGGATACAATTCGTAATTTGTTTTGGATCATTTTGCTAAATATTTCGAATTTTTCAAAGGCTTCGGTTTTATTTGCTAAAAATCTAGTCCATGTGAATCGAGAATAGTCATCTACGATTACTAAGGTATAATGATTCCCTCCATAGCTTTGTATGGCGGAAGGGCCAACAAATCCATGTGAAGTAGTTCTAAGCATCTAGTTGTTGAAACTATATTTTTAGCCTTGTGACTTGCATGAGCTTGCTTTCCAATTTTGCAAGCATCATAAAAATGTCGGTCGTATTTAAGTTTGGGTAGATTTCTAACTAATTCTTTAGATGCTAATGATTGAATTAGTTGCATATTAGCGTGACCTATCTTCCTATGCATATGTGTGGAGTTTATGTCTAATGTTGCAGCATATTTTGTCTTCCGTTATTTCCTAGTTTCAATACTTATATTCCTCTTTTCCTAATTCTTTTACCTTTAAACCTTATTCCATCTTTGATTATTTCGCTATCGCCCTGTTCGGTAAATATTACTTGCATTTATTATACATATTTGACCATACTAAGAAGTTATATGTTAAGTTATCTATGTGCTCAACATTTTCAATTATTAGGGAGTCTTGAGAAATCGTACCTTTGCCTATGATTTTACCGCGCAAGTTGCTCCCAAAAATTACGTTTCCTCCGTTGTACGCTTTGTATGAAGAAAACAACTTTCGATTACCGGTCATGTGTTTTGAGCATCCACTATCTTTAATCCACTCATCGGGTTCCAAGTTTATTCCACAAGCATATTTCATCGGGCGCTTAAGCTACAAGACAAGTTTCATCTTTTAGTATTTTTCACTTCTTCTTCGCCATCTGGTTACTCCATGCTCTTCCAATAAATCATCTTATGATTGGTTGTCTTTGCGGTCTTTAACATTCTCAAATGAGTGATTTTGGATCACCACATCTAATCCTTTTCTTTCACCTTTTTCCATAACTATTTCTACTTTTTTGGAATGTTTTTTTATCGCATCGTAGTTCGTTTTAAAATCTTCATTGTCTCTGCAGAATTTCTTGAATTCCTTTACGGGTCATAGGATACTCTTTGTCTCACTATCGAGTTGAGCTTCTTCACATTACTCTTCTTCACCATTTAAATGAAGTGATCTACTTTGTTCTTTCTTGCCTTTGACCGTTTCGAAATCTTTCTTTATTACTTCTTCATAAACTTTCAAGTTTCCAATAAGTTCGTCAAGAGGTAAGGTTGTTAGATTATTTGATTCTTCAATAGCCATGACTTTCGCGCGCATTTTGGATGTAATGCCCTAAGAAACTTCTTAACACAATTCTTTATCAGAAAACCTTCATAAATTGCTTTTAGACTAGTTAATAATTGTGTTAAATTTAGCAAAGGCATTATTATTGTTCCTCTTCCGGAATCGTAATTGTTCTTATTGTTTAACAAGAAGATTATTTTGTTAGCTTTGACTTGATTATTTACACTTGATGAGAGATTATATAAAGTTATCTCAAATTTTCTTTTATGGTTTGACACATAAAATTTAATTCGTATTTCTTTACGTGGCAAAGCATTATAAATTTCCTTTTTAACTTCCATTATTTTTTACAAGGTTCTATAATAAGATCATCTTTTTTTATTTTGTTTTTGAAAAAGGCTCAACGTCATCTTATAGTTTCGGGATATATTTTGAATAGGAGGAAAAAAATCAACATCAGTAATAACATGCTAAGATCTTAGGATCTTTTGGATTCACATAAGTTTCGAATCTATTTTTTCCAATAAATAAATCCATCACCTTTCAAATTGTGGTGGTCTTTGCTATATATTGTCTTCTAAATATTTTTCGATTCCAAAGATTGATTCAAGTTTTAATTTAATAATTTATTTTAAAAAACTATCTTGTTTAACCTGGTCTGATACCAATTATGAAAATAGAAGGGGTAGAATTAATTTACAGCTTTTTAATTTAAAAGTTTAAAGTGTTTTAAAATTTTTAGATTCGGACTTATTGTAAACTTCAACACTTTACACAATATAAACAATATACTTATCTAAACAATTAATAGGATAGTATGAGAAATTAATGTAAGACAAGAGATAAGAGTAAGAACAATAAAACCACAACGCGAGGATTTATAGTGGTTCGGAACGAAGCACCTCTTCGCCTACATCACTCCTTCGAGCACCTAACTCGAGAGTTTTCTTCACTATGTCAACAAGCTCCCTTATGGCGGAGAAAACCTTACACAACTTTTACTTATCTTGATTTCCGACACTAAGCTAGATGTCGAGTTCTAACCTTAGCTAGAACTAATCTACCACAACTTCACAACTTCACTAAAGAACTTAGCTTCACGACTTGATCATGACTACATAACTTCTTCACACCTTAGTTTTCTTTACACTACTACTTCACTAAGCCACTACTATAATCACACCTAACTAACACTACTAGGAAAGATCACCAAGATCTAACTATACTTAACAACGAATCATCAAGATCTAATAACTACACAACTTTACAAGATGTACAAAGATTTCAAGTTATGATTTGGAGGTAACTTAGATTGCACACAAAACACAAAGTGTAAGACTTCTTCACTTGATGGGGAGTATTCTTCTCTTACAACTTGAGGAATGAGTTGGAATCACTTGGAAACAAAGCTTTATGATTAAATGATCAAAGGATTTTAATGAGATGTGTGGGTTGTTTTAGAACAAAAAGAATAAGTGCAAAATATGAGAAAATAGTGGGGAAGAGTCTAGTATTTATAGGACAAACTGGAAGGAGGATCTACCTATGGGCGGTCTCTTAAATAGGTGCGCGGTCCCCTTAATTTTAAGGGGGGGGGGGCCCGTTGTTTTAAGGGGCCGCCCTAGGACTAGGCGGACCCGCAGTTTGTATTTTGTGTCAGATGGGGATTTTCTAGAACTTTTCTAGCCATTTTAGGTCCGAAAATTTGAATTTTAAAGTGTTTATTTTGAATAAAACATTTCTTTTAATTGTAGAAAATGTTTTGTAATGTTTATAAAAATGTTTACAATATTTTATAAAAGTGTGAGGTTGAATAAAAATTTAATTTGATCATAAAATGCATTAAGCATTTATTTATTCATACCTTTAAGTGATATAATTTTCGAAAATGAAAAATTTATACTAATTATCTTGTTTTCGTGTATATTTTACATTGCGAACGTTATTATATTTTGTGATCATCAAAAACGTAAGATGTTAACTCAATTTACTTTCTCTTGTTTCGTGAAAAATATTAATAATGTTTTTAGGCATTATTTCTATCAAAAAAATTTATAATACTAATTTCACTTATTTTTTAGACCAACACACGGGTAAAGTATAACCCACGTATGTAGTATAATATTTCAGGTAAGACCAGGTCGATCCACAGGGATTTGGTTAAGTTCGTATAATCATAAGAATTTAAGATAATTTATAATAACTTTAACAAATAAGTAACAAAGGGTAAATTCAATGATAAAGAAATATGACTACTCGGATAGCTTCATATAATTCAGTAGCAATGGTGATGATTATGATCTCAATTCTATTCTTAATTCACAAAAAAGCTTTTTTTGTCAAAAGAGCATTTTCACAAATTAACCGTTTTAACTCAAGACTTATATTTTATTGACTTAATAAAATGTGTCACTCAATTAACTAAGTCACTATCATATAAAATCTATTTTGTTTATCAGTTAACATAAGCGGATTCTTCCAACCAAATGATAAAGATCATAGACAAATCTTTAAACCCATACAGTACATAATGGGTCTTTCGACCTATTCCATTATGCATATATAATCATAAGTGATAAACAAAGTTATAAGATTAAACACGATAGGATTTCAATACAAACATGAGATTGACATGATCATAATAATACCAAACGCTGCTTTATTATATTAACACATCCGAGTAGTCATAAGAGGTTTAGCCTCTCATGACTACCGAGTTATAATAATTGAATAAGTAGAATAGAGTAACAAGGACATACAAAATTCAGATAGATGTGGGTGGTCATGTGGGGACTTGGTTAAAAAGGGTGTATATTAGTTTCGGAGAGTGATGTTCAACGGGAGGTGTCGCTAGTTTGGATTTAGGAGTGTCGGGGGTGGGGAGGCGGCGTAAAATGGGGGATTTCGTGGACGCGGCTTTGAGAGAGTATAATGATATAGATGAGTTTTTGTAAGTGTGTCGTTTCAATGTGTGTACAAATGGATCCCTGGAAATCCTTTCGCTTCTTTATCCTAGGTTGTTTAGAGACACCAATCTTAATACCTCTCTTGTGATTCGCGAAGTATCTAAATTAGATGGGGTGGCACACATACGGTATAGCTTTCGTAGGGAAGGCGTCGTGCAGTTTATTGCTTGAGGGCACATTTCTAAACAATACCGAATTTGGGCGGGTCATAGTGCGTTTTATTAAACCGGGCGCAATTCCACCCCTAAGTATGGATGGCGAAGTAAGTGACACTTCAGGGGTGTTTAGTTATGTGCGCAAATTTGGGAGGTTTGGGCGGGGGGATCTCCGGGTCATTGGGCTTGGCCATTTTATTTCTATATTTTATTCTAAGCCTTTTACTTCACATTAGGTATTTTAAACTTTTATATCTCCCCCCTGGACCATTTTTATGCCATTGGCACTATCTTCAAATGTAACTGCACCATATTTGTGCTATTAAGTATCAAAAAGATCATAGAAATGATAATAATATATACAGAACGCCCCCGAAAAGATTTATAATTAAGGCGTTATCATGGACATTGATTGCATTCAGAAGTTTTAATAAGGGCATTGATAAGTGCTTTAATTACACCATATTTTTTACCTCTAAAAACGAGCTTTAAATGACCAAAAACAGACAAAAATTGCCAAATCTATGTTTGTTTTGCATTTGTTATTGTGCAGGAGGTGGATATCATCAAAAGACAGGAAAAAAAAAAAAAAAACCAAGCCAAAATGGACCCAAAACTTGAGGCATGGAATGGGGAAAAGACTGTGCAAAAATCAAGGCAAAGTAAAAATGCACAGTCAGAGTCCATATACTGAGAATCAGCAGTCAAACCAGAGCCGGGATGAAGAATATAATTTGAAATGCCAATCTTTACCCATCTGATGGGCCGGGAAAGCCCATAGTATAACTATGAAGACTGTGAGACCAAAGGGGGGCCCTTCAATCCAATTAAACAGCCCATTTGTTTGCAATTGCAAAGACTGTGAAGACTCTTTGAAGACACGATCCTAGCCCCAGTTCAGCAATCTCAGCATTGTTAACACAAATCCCCACTCCATAACCTTATTGGCTGTAAAAGCCCAATAACCACCCTAAACCTTATTGGGCCCAAACCCCAAACCCAGGGGCAATACAAAACCCAAGCCAACAAATGCCTTAAAATTCCTTTTTTATAAAACTTTAGGGACTAAGTTGTCATTTTTAAAGTTTTTTAATAAAGGAAAAATGGTTTTAAATAAACACCAAGGACTTGGATTTGCAATTTCCCTAACTTTTCTTTTATTTCTTTAGTTAAGAAACAGCAGGGACTGAAAATTTAATTAACTACCTTTCTTTGTTTTCTTTGTTATAAATCTAGAGGGGCAATTGTGCCACTTTTCTAAACTATCTTATACTAAAACCGGTAAATAAGAATGGAAAAAGAGAGAAAGAAGAGGGACTAAACTTGCATCTTTTTCAACCTTCTCTTTTAAACCTGCTAACCATAAACCTGTACACCCCGTACCCGCCAAAACCCTTACCACCCCCTTTCCCACGGTTTTTCTTTTTTATTTTTACCCAAACCCATCTCCCAATTACTCCACAGCTCACTCTCACCTTTCCCACAAACCTAGTGCCCCTATAACCCTTTCTCAGCCAAAATCACTCAACCCCGAAGTCCCCATCCATGGCTGAGATTAAAGAGAAGCAAATAAAGGGTTAGGATTGATTGGAGGGACATCCTACTCCACAGCAAACACTTCCCAAGTCAAAAAGACAGGGAAGAGGCTTCTATAAAGAAAAGACAAGCAAGCGATGTTACCACACCCCTGTTTTTTACTTTAGTTTTAATTTTTATTTAAGTCTTTCTTTGTATTATTGTAATTCAGTCCTATTTATAGTTTATGTTGTAGTTCTTGGTTTAAATGAAAACTAAGAGTTTGTTATTTGAAAAGTTGCAAGTTAAAGTAACATTGTCGAAATTTAAAGCTTTATTTAAGCTCTCCTAAAATCTGTTTATCTATTATAAACAATGTGTTAAAGTTGTTAAACACCACTAGTAATCACATTTATTAGCTTTGACTTCATTTAAAATGGTAAAAACCCGAATTTTATATATTTAAGGGAGTGTTTGGTTTTGTGTTAAAATGGGTCATAATGGGATTTTTATGGGTCAAGTGCAACTCAGCCATTTTGGTAATGATTTTGCAGTGTGTGGGCTCATTTAAGCAATTTTAATCAAAAGTTTTTTCTAGTTAAAAGAAAAGGTTTTAAGATCCTTGTATTTTTGCCAAAAATTTATAAAGAAAAAGTGAGCTAAACCACTTAAGCTGTTTAAAACAGCTTAAGCATAACATTCATGTGCTTATTTAGTTGTTACTAGCTAAAAAACTCAACCATTTGCTGTGTCCTTTTGAAATAACCAAATCTCATTAAGTAGTGCATGTATGCCATTTCTTGAAAACAGCCAAATTCAACCCTAAAAATATCAGAGGGTTTTAGCAAACTTAATAGCTTAAAATTGAAAATAAGCTCAACTATTCTTCCATGTTAATCTGTTTGTGGCTTATTTTTAAAATTAAGCTCATATGAGCTTATTGGGATAAGCCCCTAAGGGCTTGTTTTGTTTCTCCCTGGTGTCTGCAGCACCTAAAGTAGCCCTCATTTCTCGCTTATTTGAAATTAAGTAAGTTTTTAATTGCTTTTTAACATAGCTTTAGGTAGGTCCTATTAGGGATTAGCAGCTTATTTCACCTTAGTTAGCTTAGTAAGGTAGCTTATCTAAGCTCATAAGTCCGACTTTTTCTGTTTCTCTTTTTTTAAAAAACTGTTAGAATTAGTTATTTTTGTTCAGCTTATTTTAGAGACTGATTCTCGTTTTACCATAGCTAATTTGGACTCCCCTCTCCCTATTAACTGTTTCCCATAGTTGCTAGTTATTTTGCAGCTTAAATTCCCAAAAGAAGAAATAAGCTTGTTAAGTGCTTATTAAGTTGCAGTCCTAAAAAAGCTTATTTTTTGGCCGTATTCAGTGAGATCTAGAATAAGTGCTTTTATTAAAAATGATCCCCTTAGCCCTTAATAAGTTTGTTTTATAGTTTTCAAAATAAGCACTTTGGACCACCTTGTAATCGGGGTTCCACTTCAGGGACCATTTGTTGTAGTTTAATCTTTCTAGTTAACATTGTTAGTCTTCGTGGTTAGTAGCCTTGTTACCCGTTAGTCCTTGTTCCTTTTCATTGTTAGTCCTGGGGTTAGTAGCCTTGGGTTACCCGTTTGTCCTTTGTTCCATTTCACTGTTTAAGTCCCTAACAGTAAACGAGTTTAGTTTGTTAATTTAAAAATACATTAAATTTCGTACTTGGTAAAAAATTAATTAGTTTAATTACTTTAATTTAAAACGTAAAATTTGCGGCAATTTTTATATTTTTTGATTGTTAACTTTTTCTTTATTTAATTTGATTTTTTTCAGATTTTTGATTTGTTATATGATTCTGACTTTTTATATTTAATTAGTTTTATTAGATTTTAATCTTAGAAAAAAAAAAAAAAAAAAAAAAAAAAAAAAAAATTTTCATAAAAAATCCAAAAATTAATAAAAAAATATTTTTCTTTTTTATAAAATTTTCTTTTGTCATTTAGTGTCTAGGAAAAATATAAAAATTTAGTATAGGCTTAATTTTTCTTAAATTTGGTTTTTGACCCTTTTTTACAGGATGTGCGTTTTACCGTTTCTTTTCTTTAGCATTCAACCGACCTCCGTTTTAGTTTCTAGTTTTCTTTATTTTTTCAAATTAAGTTAATTAGAATTTAATTTTGAATTTTATCTTAATTAGTTTTCTTTTTCTTAATTTTTAATATTTAGGTTTCCGCATACCATATTCTGTTCCCTGTATGTAATTTAGATTTAAATTTTTGGATTTCCTTATAAACTAATTTTGTTTCCCGTAGTTTTTAAGTCCCTATTTCCTATAATTGTTTCCCGTAGGATTAAATTAGATTTTATTTAAACTAATTTACGTTATAATCATATCAGTGTTCATATTATCTATTCTCCTCAGTCAATTTCTCATCATAACCAGGATAACTTTCAAGTTGCAGCCTCGTTGGGACATTACGACCCGGGCATATTCTCGTCAGGAATATTTCTTATCATTTGATTCTCTTATATTTTATCCTTTTGTAGACTTGACTTTTTGCCTTGGGTAAAGGCATTTTGTTGATCGATCTGCATTTGTGTTATTAATATACGTTACATAATCCACGATTCAATTTTTGGCCGCCGTTGCCGGGGATGGCATTTGCTACGATTTTTATCGACTATTGATCTGATCTTGTCTTATTATTATATATATAAAAAAAAAAACACAAAATTATTTTTCTTTTCTTTTTATTAATAATTCATATAAACATAAATTAAAATCAAAAAAAAATCAAAAAAACATAAAAAATTGTCATAAAAAAATAAAAATTCACTAATTGGTAAAAACCAAAATATATATTCTCCCACTGAGGTATTTACAATAAGTTCTGGTGAACTACTGAGTTCCCAATCGAACTAAAGATTTTTAAACTTGCATTCTGTGTCACTTACGGTATACGGCTCACCTCATTTGATTGACATACAACAAACTATAAAGTGGGTATAAGGAGGGTTGTTCCGACGAACTACGACCCGAAAGGAGAAATAAGCTTCGCGCTATTCCTACTCCTCCGCTCACCTGTGCGTTTTTCATTGTGAGAGCTACCGTGAAGTAAGATCGATTATTTGGCTTAAGTTCTCTTATCTGATTTTGTCCAATTGTGAATTATGTTGTTAATAAATCCGAAAAACAAAAAAAATAATCTTCTTTTTCCTCTTAACCGTTTAATTCTTTTCTTGTCCCTCTTATTTGTTTAATTCTGATGGAGTCTTATCTCTGTTTTGAATGTGTAGGGTGTGGACAACCGACGGATAACTCTTATTGTTATTCGTGCACGTGCCAACAGTGCGGTTGTCGTCTCATTGATGGAGTTTGTCTTAGTTGTACTTATGGAAATGGAAATCAAATCGATTTTTCAACTCCGTACTCTTTTGATCAATCTCCAAGTTTCTCTCACCACCCCACACACTCTAAGCAAATCTTGTGTGAATTTTGCGGGAACGATACTCAATATTGTCACTGCTGTACACCTCAAAGCCAGTTTATCTATCCAGAGCCAGATTACAGCCTTGATTTCAATTCCCCGCAAGATTTGCATAATCTTCAACAGCAAAATCTTTGCTGTGAAAATTGTAGGGGTCCTCATGCGACTATTGAATGTCAACCGATGAGTCAAAACTCTCATTCTTTCGGTTTTGACCAACTTCAAACCCCGCAATTTTCCGTCAATCATCAACCTCCTCAACCAATGAGCATGGAAGCTTTGCAAGCCCAAGAGGACCTAATGAAATCGATTGAAAGCTTTCTCAAAAAGTTTAATCGTATCTCTTTTGGGAAAACGCCTAAGGTTCTATTGCAAGCTTGGGACAACTTTTTTGAAGTTAAGCACGCTCAATCCGAGGAAGTGCAAGAATTGCTTAGCAAACTTGTTCAAGATGTGAAAATCATAAGTGACGAGCTATCTGAGTACATCAATACTCCGGCTTGGAATCGCCCTCTCGTCTACTGTGATGATGATGATGACGAGGACTATACCATTGCAATCACACCCGTTTTATCAACCGAGGAGCCCGTAAACTCTCTAATTATGGAGAATGAGCATCTTGACACAATTTCGGCAACGGAATCGGACGAATTCATAAAGTCTAGTGTTGAAATCCTTGTCCCAATCCCAAGTGAGTCCAAAGGTGTTCCCAAAGTGTGTGATGTGCCTTTTCATGACAATTCTCCGCCTCTTGACATTTCAAAAGATCAATCTGAGGATTTCTCTGATTCTAACGTTGATTCTACTTCGACTGATGAAGATTCCTTCTCTAGTAACGATGTCGAGTATGTTGAGGCATCACCTCCCAATTCTGAGCCAGTTAGCTCGAAGGTGATGGAGATTGTTATTCCAGAAGTTGGAAGGATTGAGGATGACATTCTTTTAATCAAAGACGATACCCTTCGTGAAAAATTGTTGAATGTCAATCGTCTTGTTGCTAAAATCGAAGCATTAAAAGATAATCCCGTTCCATCTTCCGTTGTTGTGACCAAGTCTACCTCCACATTTCCTAACCTTTTCTTGGAGGAGACTAACACCTTTGATAATTCTTTGCCCGAATTGGAAACTTTCTGCTTTAATTTGGAAGAGCCTAGTAGTGGCAGTCCCACTACTCATTCTGAGTTATCTCTTCCAGATTATAAAGCTTTCTACATTGATAACGATCATTTTAAAGAGAAGAGTAGTGGCAGTACCACTACTCATGTTGATTTTTCTCAATATGATTCGTTCATCTTTGATCTTTCGATCAATTCATATCATCCTTCCAATAGGAGTGATTTTCATGAGGAGTTCGCCGATGAACTCGCTCAAATCATATCTCAACCAGAGTATGATTGTTTCTTTAAGGATGAGCCCGAGCTGGGCAATTTCACAATGGATGTGGTGGGAAATATTTTCCAAACAAGAGAACCAAGAGTTCATGTGCTTAATGTTTTGCCCACCCTTGAGTTAGATTTCATACCTTCTAGTGAATCCATTTTCGCTTATGTTGTATGGATCTTTCTCCCATTTCTTTTCATTCCCGTTATTCCACCTTATCTTCTCTCCTGTGGGGATGAAGACACCATATTTGATCCCGGCATTTCAAAAGTATCATTCTTCTAAGCCGGATGTATCTCATCGGAGTGGAACTTTCATGAAATTCAATACTTATCGTAGTCACTTGAATGAAAGTCCGATGATGATTTTAATTTCCACTTGTTTCCTCAAGGATCCATAAATCCTTGTGATGGGTCAAGCATCGCGACCCTAAACAAGCGCTTCGTGGGAGGCACCCCATGCTTATCGCTTATCATAGCTTATCGTATTAGTAGTAGTATGTATTGTTAAATAAGTGTTTTGTTGTTGTTTAAATATAGGCTTAACTTTTCCCTTACCCGTGTTTCCAGTTATGTTTTATTGTCCGAACAGGATTGCCTCGATAGTGAAGACCTCTCAGTTTTGTCCATACATCCAAGAGTTTCACATCTTCAGCATCATTTTGGGAATCCGATATCCTAATCTTTATTCGACTAACGTTTATATCTTTTGGCATAGCCTCATAAATAGCCTTAGGAAGTAATGTAGTACCTTCAAAACATCGAGGACAAGTTTAGGTTCTAGTTTTGGGTGGTATCTGCTTCGAATTGATGGTTTTCCCTTGCACGTCATTGTTACCACGTAAACCCGTTTTTACCACCAAAATACCAAAAAAATGAAAAAATTGAAAATTTTTCAAAAATATAATAGTGTTGTGGTCGAAGTTTTTGCTTTCTTTTGGGTAGAATAAAATAATTTTTGACTTTATCGGAAGCGTGTTTGGAGCCCTACTATTTCCTTTAGGCCAAGCTTTCACGAATTCTATAGCTTTGAATTTTAATAATGTGAAGAACGAGAAATGATAGAGTTAAATATAAGTTTATGTGCCAAGCAAGATTCTTCTAAAAACTTATACGAGTAACTTGTGGTTTTCTCTCCCGTGAATTTCTAATCCACCTAATCATACGTACTCAATTTAATTCAACTAAGTTAATCGATGTTTTCAGAAAAAGCTTCAAATTTGTCAACTGAGTTTTCAAACAAGATTTTGTATGATTAAAAAGTATAAATGCCCAAATGAAGCCTAAATGAAAACGTGAATGCAAAAATGCATGAATATGGAAATTTTGCCAATGAAGCATGCAGTTGATATTATGGAACAAGTTAAAATGTTCGTGAATATTCGCCACTTACCGCTAGACGAAACGAGGTGGGGTTCAAACAAGACGTCTTTACTTCTAGGATTTGGTGTGTCGTGATATCTCACTTGGAAGAAAGGTCTAGGGAGTGTTCAAACTAAGACACAATCCCTTAGCCATATTAGGAGTAAGGTGTTGATGTGATTTCCCACTACTACTAGCAACGGGGTGTGTTTGCAAACTAAGAACCACCGGTCGTATGGTTGTGATATCATGCTCCGTTAACCTACGAGGTAGGGGTTCAAACTAAGCAACGCAAATCCTAAGCTCTTAAAGAACTATGAGTATAATGATAAAAATGTTGCCAAAAAGTTCTAAAGATTTAAATCTCGAAATCAAGTTACGAGTCTTTATAAGTTATAGCTTTAGTCATATTCATTTTGAATTATGAACTATGAAAAAAGTTGGTCAATGGTTAAATTAAAAATGAGTACAAACACATTTCAATCGTATATCCATGTTGGGAGTTGAAAGTTCACAAGACAAAGTATGAGGGATTAAACATATAAACTTATATCGACAATGATCTTGTTTAATTGCTATAGCTTGGAACATTTTTGAAAAATCGAGGAACGATGAATTTATCTTAAAGTACATCCGTAGAACACTCTTACGTGCGTCTTTCTCATTCTATGAATCCCAGTATTAATAATAAAAGAAATCAAACTATGTTAAAAAATGAGAAAATCCAAAAATATTAGTTATATTATGTATAATATCAGAGAAATGGGTAAAAACAGTGCTACAAGCTTACTTCATAACATTGCTTGAGGACACACAATACCTTAAGTGGGGGATTTGATAAGTGCTTAATTACACATATCTTTTCCCTGTAAAAACGAGCTTAAATGTCCAAAAACAGACAAAAACTGCCAAATATATGTTTGTTTTGCAATTGTATTGTGCTAGGAAGTTGATACAACAAAAAGACAGAAAACCAATGCCAAAATGACAAAACTGAGATGGAATGGAAAAGAAACTGTGCAAAATCAAGCAAAAGTCCAAAAATGCCAAATCCGAGTCAATACTGAAGTAATCACAGTCAAACCGTAGCCGAACAGAAGAATACTATTGAATGCAATCCTTACCCCATCTGATGGGCCGGGAAACCCAAAAGTTAAACTATTAAGACTGTGAAGACCAAATGCCCTCAATCAAATACAACAGCCCATTTGGTGTGCAATTGACAAAGACTGTGAAATACTTTGAAGGCCCAAATCCTAAGCCCAAGTTACAGCTCAATCTCAGCCATTGACACAAACAAAACCCACTTCATATACCTTATTGGCTTCGAAAAATCCAATAACAAAGCCTAAAACTTAGTGGTGTACCCAATACAAGCCACACACCTTATTGTGTCCAGACAAGACCCAGTTTTGGCCCAATACAAGCCCAATGGGCCCAACAACAAAACCCAAGCCAAAACATTTTTTATATATAAAACACAAAACAAATGTAAATTTCAGTAACTTTGTTTTATAAACTTAAAAATGAAGAAAATAAAATAAAAGGAGCCATAAAAGCCAAGTTTTTAAAAGTTAGTTTTATAAAGAGAAAAATAGAAAAATAAAACATAAGGGCTGGTTTTGCAATTTGCCAAAACCTCCAAAACCCATTAGATATAAAACAGCAGGGACCAATTTTTGCATTTGCCAAACCCTTTTTAAATCTTTATTATAAAAACGCAAGGGCCAAATGTGTCATTTTCCAAACCTTCATTATAACTAAAAAAGGGTTTAAAGATAGAAATGAAAAGAGAAGAAAAGAAGAGGGGCCATTGTTGCATCTTTTTCAATCTTCCCTTTTAAACCTGCTAACCACCCCTGTACACACCCCGTACCCGCCAAAACCTCAAACCACCCTTTCCCCACGGTTTCAAGCCCAAACCACCTCCCAAGTACCACTCACAGCTCACTCTCACCCCTTCCCACCTTACCCTGCCCCTATACCCCTTCCCACTTGCAAAACACTCAACCCCGAAAACCCTTTCAATGGCTGAGATCATGAGAAGGCATATAGAGGGTTAGGATTGCTCAGGGTTGCTTTCTACTCTCACAGAAACACATCCCAAGAGCTAGAAGTCTTTGAAGACTTGTATAAAAGGAAAAAGACCAAGCCGAAGTCACTACACCATTTTTTTATGTTTTTTTTAGCTTAATTTTAAATTCCAAGTCTTTCTTTTAATCATTTAAGTGTACCTCAGTTGGTTTAAAGCTATATGTTGTAACAATTTTCATTTTTAATAAAAGTTAAAAAGTTTGTGAAAATCACCATTGTCGAAATTTGAACTATGATTTAGGCTGTTTAATTCTGTTTAAGTTGTTTAAACATATGTTAAAAGTTATTAAAATTCATTTGTGATCCCTTTCTCAGCTTAATTACCCATAAAAAACAGTTAAAAAACCTTTTTTATAAATTAAGGGAGTGTTTGGTTTAGACCCAAAATGGGTCATAATGGGTTTGTTTTTTTTTTTTTTTTATTTTTTTATAATTTTTTTTTTTTTTTTTTTTATTTATTTTTTTTTTTTTTTTATTTTTTTTTTTTTTTTTTTTTTTTTTTTTTTTTTTTTTTTTTTTTTTTAATTTTTTTTTTTTTTTTTTTTTTGTTTTTTTTTTTTTATTTTTTGTTTTTTTATATTTTTTTTTTTTTTTATTTTTTTTATTTTTTTTTTTTTTTTTTTTTTTTTTTTTTTTTTTTTTTTTTTTTTTTTTTTTTTTTATGTTATGGGTCAAGTGCACTCAGCCACTTTTGGCTGAGTGTGTAGGCTCATTTAGATTAGTTAATCAAAAGTTTTTAGTAAAAAAATTAGTTTTAAGGAACCCTTTGATTTTCTGTCAAAAAGCTATAAAGCCAAAGGGTGCTAAACAGCTTAAGCCATTTAAATAGCTTAAGCATAATCTTTTTGTGCTTATTCAAGTGTTTCTAGCCAAATAAAACACTACCTTGTTCTGTCCCTTGGGTTTGACCAAGTATAAGTCAAAAGTTTAGCTTTGCAAATTTTTTTAGAACCCTCAAGTTTAAGCCCAAATATCAGCAGCTTATATTGTTTGCTAGACCCTCATCCTTTGAAAATAAGCTCAGTGACCAACCCTTGTTATCTGTTTGTGGTTTGTTTTGACTAAAAAGCTCTTGAGAGCTTATTGCATAAGCTCAAAATAAGCCTTAAGCTCACTGTTGGCCTCCCCTGGTGCTGAGCACCATTTTCAGCCCCTTATTTCTAGCTTATTTAGTTTTAAGCATTAGGTTTTTATGGCTTTTTAATGTAGCTTATAGGTCCCACTTTTAGGTTTAGCAGCTTAATTCCCTTAGATAGCTTATTAAGGCAGCTTAATATAAGCTTTAAAGTCCACTTTTTCTGTTTTCTTTCTAAAACTGTCAACATAGCTTAACAATAAAACAGCTTATTTTAGGGCTTATTCTAGATAACTTAGCTTATTTAGGACTCCCCTCTCCCTATTTATCTGTCCCCCTAGTTTCTAGCTTATTTGTTGGCTTAAAAAAAAAAAAAAAAAATGAAATGTGGTGGGTGGTGTGAGGGAGGGGGGGGCCCAAAAAGCCAAGAAAAATAAGCTCATAAGCTTATTAAGTTCTGCAGCCCCATTAAAGTCACATTTCTAGCTTATTTAGTTCACTACAGCTTATGTGCCTTTTATGAAAATTGTTCCCCTCAAGCCCCTTAACAAGTTTTCTTTTATAGCTTTTTGATAATAAGCACTTTGGACCCACCTTGCAATCGGGGTCCACCTCAGGGACCAATTGTGTAATTTCCTCTTTTATAGTTACCTTTGTTAGTCCCCCTTGTCAGTTTGTTGTTTCCCCGTTTGTCCTTGTGTCCTTTCACTGTTAGTCCTTTTGTTTTAACAACAGTTAGCTTTAGTTAGTTTTATTTAATTTAAATAATTAAATTAGGTTTAGATTTAATTAGTTTAATTACTTTTTATATAATCAGTAAAATTTGGGCATTTTTATATTTTTAGAATTGTTAACTTTTTCTTTATTTAATTTTATTTTTTCAGAATTTTTATAACTTTTATTTTTTGTCTTTTTCTATTTTCTTAGTTTTAATTAGTTTTTAATCTTTAAAAATTCATAAAAAATCCAAAAATTAATAAAAAAATATTTTTCTTTTTTATAAAATTTTCTTTTGTCATTTAGTGTCTAGGAAAAATATAAAATTTAGTGTAGGCTTTATTTTTCTTAAATTTCAGTCTTAGACCCGTTTTTACCGTGTCTGGCGTTTTACCGTTCTTTTCGTTTTAACATCAAACGACACTCCGTTTTTATTCTAGTTTTTTTATTTTTCAAGTTAAATTTAATTTAAATAATTTTGATTTTAATTTAATTTATCATTTATTTTTCTTAATTTTTAGTAATTTAGACCTCCCATATCCTGATTCTGTTCCACCGTATTTAATTAGATTTAATTATTAGGATTTTCCCATAATTAATTATGTTTCCCGTAGTTTTTAAGATCCCATTTCCTTTTGCTTTGTTTTCCCGAAGACTAAATTAGGTTTTATTTAATTAATTTTAGATTGTAATTATATCAGTGAGCCATCATATTTCTTTCATCCTATTCAATTTCTCAATCAACCAGGAATAACTTTCAATTGCAGCCCATCGTTGGGACATAACGACCCGGGAATATCTCTTCCGGAATCTTTTTAATAATTGATATCTTATATATTTTCTCCTTTGTGGAATTTGACCTTATTTCTTGGTCCAAGGGTCAATCGTCAGGATCTGCATTAGGGTTGCTATATAAGAGTGTACTATATCACGAGTCAAGTACAAATGCTTGGAAAAGTGAAATGCTTATATAAAAAGCTTAAAACAGAGAATTAGACATAAAGCAATAAGGTAAAATGCTGGAGAAGAAAGATTGTAAAAGATGTCCTGAAACGTAAAGTCTTCTCCCTATTTATAGGGTATGTTGTGAGGTGAAATTTCATTAGCCTTCAATCCTTCCCAATCATTCCATATTTGCATATGGAAAGCTCAAATCTTTGACCAATCAATCATTAAACTGTGTCTTGAATGCTTTTGACTTTCCCCCAATTTGTGTCGCGTTTTCTTGTCCAATAGGAGGTTGTCACGTGGCTCTGACGTGTGTCAGGGGTGTGGAGAAGTATGTGAAAGCCAATCGTACTATGGGGAAGAAGATCTTGCCCTATTTTGGCCTTCCCGCCCTTTTTGGGGTTTATTTAATTATATTTCAAAATTTGGGAGTTAACGGGCGTTAAGGGTTGTTAGCTCTAGGGACTATCGGTGTAAAAGATGTAGGGACTGATGGTGTTAGTCCTTGGGGACTGATGGTGTTAGTCCCTGAGGACTAACAATGTAATGGTTTGGGTAAACGGGCGTTTGGTATTGGACTTAGGCTTGTTTTGGGCCTTTTGGCTTTTTATGATGAATGGCTAGTTTTAATGGTTTTAACGGGCTGACTTGGCCCATTAACTTGGTTTGGGTTGGCCCACTAAGATGCGTACGCCTTTGGCTTTGGTTTTCCATGCTCTTTTCAATCCCATGCTCGATTTTGTCTGGATTTTGCCTTGTTTTTGTCTTTTTGTGAATATTCGTTACCTATACAGTAAACAACACAAAACAAGCATATATTTGGCAATATATGTCCGTTTTTGGTTATTTAAACTCGTTTTATTGAGATAAAGGTATGTGTATTTAAGCACATACCAAGACACAACCCGTCTTTTTATTAATAAATTTCACTCTCCGCATATTAGTTGGTTTGCATGTTTTACTTTGTTTTGCATGTTCCACAGCAGATTAAGGAGAGACAACTTTCGAGACCGACAAGACCCCGTAATTGTATGGTAGCTTTGCTGATTTATTAGCAGTTACGGCGTAACATACATGGTTACGCCGTAACCTATTAAATTACAACATAAACCTTCTTACGGTTACGCCGTAAGCCTATAAACTAAAAAATTTCAAAAACACCACATTACGGTGTAACCACCTGAGTTACATCATAATCTCTTTTTACAAAACCTTAAAATAAAGTTTTAAAGCATTTCTAAACCTTGTATATCCAAATGAACTTTATGGGTATGTTTTTTGGAAACCCTCACGAGACTTCACTCATCCACTTGGGCCACCAAGTGGTTTAAAAGGCTTGTTGCATATGCTAAATGCAACCGTGATTCCTACGGAAGTGAGTTAGGATTGTATTTCTTGTATATATCTCTTTGAACGATTTTATGTTGTTAGTTTGTTTTAGTGATCACAAGGGAAAATGAGCTTTGCTCACGATGGAGATTTTCTGGATTTTTCCACCAGCTTATTACATTTCATATGCTCAAGAGCAAGGCTTAAGGGAGTTTCTTGTTCTATTTCTACTCTTCTTGTTTATTTCATTTCCTTAATGTATAATAGGGACATTGTACAAAACAAGTGGGGGATGAGAGTAGAATTATTACTTGACCTATTCTTGCCCTTGATTTTCTAGTTTTCTTTGAAAAATGGTGCCGATTTTAAAATTTTTGACATATTTTTCTTACTAAACCATGAATTAATCTTTGTCGAATGCACATTACCCTTTATTATTACTTGGTGAGGTTTAAGCCTAATGTTCTGTTTTCATCTCATTATAAAAAAATCCCCTAAAAATATTGAGTGTGCTGGTAGTATTGTAGACTTTAGAACTTGGCATGTACATTATTTCGAGACCTAATTGATTAGCAGAAATAAATGGTTCGAGAAGGTAACATTTAGGAATTCACCCAAATAAGCCTATATGTGTGTGTTTATTGACTTGTTACACTGACTTGTCGACCTCCCATGTTAAAAACCCTCTTGTTGCACTCATCATTAGTTCAAGATACCCTAGATCACCCTTGTTTAGCCAATCTATGTTTTCACCTAATATTATATGTTTCGTTACACCATTTCGCCTTAGCCAACCTTGTAGTTTATATTTATCCTTGTGCTGAAATTTCTGGCTACCTAAGTCTATGGTTCAAGAAAATGGTTCAAAGATTGGCACTTTCATTGAAGACATATTGTTATGATCATGGAAAACCCCCTGGTATTATCACTTTCGATATTGTTTATCTCAAGTAGGGGGATATGCGATATGTAATGTACAAGAGTATTATAAAAATAAAAAAAATAAAAGGTGGTGCAACTATAAGCCACATAGTGATCTAACTCATGATGTTGGTTACGTATTATAAAACCAACTAAGTAAAAAGGTGGTGCAACATTAACCATCTAGTGATTATAGGGATAGTGTAAGTAAATTTTTTTTTTCTATAAGCCATCAGAAGTATAAAGGTGGTGCAAATATAAGCCACCTAGTGAAGAATGGGTTAGCACGCTCCGCAAGATCTCATTATTAGCTAACCCATTTGAAGATATGATTAAGTTTTCGCACTTGAAGACTTGGACTGTGGATGCACAGTAGCCAGTTATGGATACCTTAGATTATATATGATTATTTGTTTTGTGTTTTTATCTTAACACCAATTAAATGTGTATCCCATGTCTTTCCTAACCCTTAAATCACCCAATAAACTTGTGTTATGTTACCCATGTTGCCTTTAAGAATTGTTTAGACCCTAACTCTAACTAGTGTAGATTTGTGTACTCTCCAAGCTTGTGATGGAATACATACTATGACTATGCAGATGAGCGATCACCCCAAAAATGAACACTTAGACCAGTTGAGAGTGAGTGATTTTTGATCCCCTTTTCGTGAGGTGTTCGACTTTGATGTTTCTAGCATAAGTATTTTATAGATTCATTTCTTTGAGTTAAATCAGAGAAATCTTTTTATAAACCATTCTAACAGGTCTACTTGAGGGCAAGCAGAAGTCAAGTGGGGGATATTTGATGACATCAAATATTTGATACTTTTTAGTGTTAATTTTCCCTTAAAAATACTTACAATTGCCTTATAAATACTTAAATTTGATACTTTTATAGTTATTTCGTTATTTTCAGGTAAAATTCAAGTATATGGCAAGAAATACAAGATTTGGACACAAAAATGAGCAATATTTGGATTTAGAAGATATTATGGTGTAACGTCTCGCAGGAGTTACGCCGTAATCATTTATTAATTAAGAAGATTTGATGCTGACAAGGCATTACGAGGTTTGTATTACTGCTGCTAAGTATATATTAGTACTGGTAGTTCATAGGTTTACTGCTAGTATATTTTGTACTGCTAGTATAAAGTTAATTACTGCTCAGTATTATATTAGTACTGCTAGTGTAAAGTTAGTACTGCTGATGAAGATTGAAGAAAATATTCTAAGTAGTTACTACTGCTTGTACATAGTTAATGCTGCTGGTGTATAAGTTACTACTGCTGGTTGCTAGTTAATGCTGCTAGTACAAAAAGTTACATTGCTCAAAGATTTAAGACCGTTGAAAAGAGTTTTACAGGTCAAAAAGAGAATGGATTAATGGGACAGAGAATGGATAAAGATTGATTGGAGATCAATATTACTTAACATGATAAGTATTAGTTAATTTATAGAATAGATTCATGGAGAATATTCTAAGTATTAAGTAATTATTTTAAAATCAACTAGGAATCCTTGGTTGTATAAAAGGAGGTCATGAGGACAATAGAATTTGACATCTTGAAATTTTTGTTTTGATTATCGTTATGCTTCTAGGTTTTTGTAACCCTAATACTAGTTGGAGTATTCGTATTAATTATTGAAGCTTTGTTTGTTAATCTGTGTATTCATTAGAATGTAACTGTTCTATTGCATCTTAGTTCTTATTGATCTAAATTTGGATTCTAATAATCTTTGATATATTTTACAAAGTTTCTATCATAGTTGTGTTGGATTTATCTAGCATAACTAAACCTTATACAAGCTAAGGAATTCAAGATCTACTCAAGTAGGATCAACAAGTGGTATCAGAGCTTCTTGTTGAGAAGCTTTGAATAAGAAGAAACTGCTTTTACACACAAGGTCTGTTTGTTACAAAGAGATGGATCAAGACTCAGCAACATATCGGTGGTCGCATCAAAAGTCTATGCTCAAAACTGATGAGATATGAGCTTTGGAGGATAATGATTTGGAACAGTACATCCAGATGATTGATTTATTCTCTATGGGAAGTCATAGAGTAATGGTTATGCCAACTCAAGACAAAAGTTGTTATTGAGACTACATTTGCTCATACAAACTGATGAACGAAAAGGCACAATGAGGTTAGAGTTGAAGGCTACAAGGAAGCACTTTATTGATGGGACATTCACTAATGAACATCAATTAAAGTTTTAAAACTCCATCAAAAGATGCCCAAGTCATTGCTGCAGGCTGTTGAGAAGAGGTTTTAGAGGGAATGTTGTTATATAAAGTACTCAAAGGGAATCTTCTAATGCAAGCAGTATGAAAATTTTTACTGCATCTAGCTCAGAGGAGTTAGATCAAACCTTTGATAGGCTTTAAAAGCTTATCGTTAGTTAGGATTATGGTTGAAGTTATCTCACAAGAGGATGTGAATCGGAAGTTCTTAAAGAGTCTGTCACCAGAATGGACTCACATACCATTGTGTGGTAGGAACAAGCCTGAATAGATACTTAAGCCTGGATGATCTTACAACAATTTTAAAGATCTATGATCAGAGGTCAATGGGGACATCAAGCTCATGCACAAACACATAAAACGTAGCTTTTGTGGTCTCAAAAAACACAGCAGTTACAAATGAAGCAGTTAAATATGCTCATGCTGTTCCAACTGCTAGACTTCAAGTACTGTTGTTAAAACTCAAAATAATTGTACAACTTGAGTGTATGCTTATATCTGTTGCTTTCTTTGTAAGTCAACCAAATAGTCCACAACTTGACAATGAGGACTTGTAACAAATTAATCCTGATGGGATTTTTAGAAGAGTTGGTTATTTAAGGTGTGCAAATAGCTATGCTAATAATGAGGGCAAAGTGTTTATTGAAGACAATGGAAGGAAGTTTTATGTGAATGTACATAAACAATTGGGTCTTGATAAGTCCAAGGTGGAGTGTTACAACTGCCATAAAAAGGGGCACTTTGCAAGGAAGTGCAGGGCTCCAAGGAACCAAGAAATAGAAAATAAGGAGATCTCAAGAAGGGATGTGACTTAGTGGAGACAAATATATATAATGCTTTAGTGTCTTGTGATGGTTCTGGGTTATATGATTGGAGTGATCAAGCAAAAGAAGGTTCAAAACTAAAATTTGCACTCATGGCTTACTCTTTTTATACAAGTTCTAACTCTGAGGTGTTCTATACGATTCAAAAACTTTTCACCATCTTGTTTGGAAATGTTTAAAATTCTTAAAGAACAAAATGAACAATGTAAAGACTTTAGTGACATCTAAGTTAAATGCTACTGCTTATAAAAAAGTTTTGAGTCTATAGAAGCAAGACTTAGTTTATAAGAAAAAATAAGTCTATTTATGGAAGAAGCTATAATGGTCTTAAACGTGAGATTCATTTAACGAGGATTTAGCCATTACAGAGCTTAGAAAGAAGTTGGCAACTGGGCTCAAAAATAAAAAGTTGAAAAATTCAGCTAACCAGTATGAAATTTTAAGAATTCTTCTTAAAGCTTATGCAAACTAATAGACTGTCAGTTAGTTGATAAGAGCAAAAAACAAGTTTTCTGGTATAATGTTGTTCCACCTCCCTTTTACAGAAACTTTATGCTCTACAAACCTGATTTGTCATTCTCTGGTCTAGAAGGTTTGTGGATAAGCCTTCATTAGTAGTGAGCATAAGTTAGATGCACTGTAGTTAAGAACAGGTGAAGCTAAGGCTAGTGAAGCAAAGCCGTAAAGCAGTTAGAAAGAATAATGGTGCTCTAATTATTGAGGATTGGGTGTCTGATAGTGAGGAAGAAGATGTGCCTCAGGCTAAGTTGAAAAAGAAAACAGTTAAGCTAGTTTTGCTAAGATGAGTTTGTTAACCTTAAGGAAATCTGATAGGGAAAACTGATAAACAGGTAAGGCAAAACTTAGGCCAAAACATCACATTCCTAGAGGCTATCAAGAAGGAAACTAGAATATTATGATTGTCTCATAAGATTAGGAAGTTAATTTTGAGTGTTTAACAAAGCTTGTTTTGTGATGTGGAAGTTTTGATCACTTACAAGGAGATTGTAAAAGGTGATTCAAAATAGTTTCAAATACAAATCCTATTTGGAACAATGCTTTTTGGGGTGGAACATAAGAATTTTGCACAATAAGTACTCACCCCTGGCCCTAAAAAGTAACATGGTTCCAAGGAGCTTGTACTAATATGTCTGGTTTTAGTATCATTAATACTGCTTGATCAAGTATTGTTGACTCACCACAAATAATAGTGAATGCTGCTAGACCAAAGTATATTTTTTTAAAATAGCACATTCACATTATTAAGAGGCCCCATACATAAAGTAATAATCATTTTAAAAAATAGTAATCTTTAAATCAGAGGGTTAATTCTCGTTAGGACAAAGCAGTAGTTAATGCTGTTGGCCAAAAGCAAGTAGTTATGCTGTTACAGGGAAAATAATTTTAATGTTGTTAAGGCTTCAGCTTGTTGGGTTTGGAAACTAAAGATTAATGTTTTAGTCCATGTTTTTAAACACAATAGTGCATCAATCACCCTAAAGAAGTTTAATTATATTAATGCACAAGGTAGCATCCAAGTCAATTGATGGCTTGGGTCCCTAAAGAGAGATTTTTCCTTACTCTTATGTGTCAGGCAATCCCCACAAGATTAGCAGGAGAAAAAGATGTGATTGACTTGATGCTCAAGGCACATGACAGTGAACATTTCCTATCTTACTGACTTTGAAGAAATTGATGGAGGATATGTTGCCTTTAGAGGTAATCCAAAGGAGGAAATCACAAGCAAAGGTACAATTAAAAATGGTACTTTAGATTTTTAGATTGATATCATTTTATAAAGTGATTTAAAGTTATAACCTCTTTAGTTGTCTCACAAATGTGTTGACAAAAAAGAATAGTTTTTTCTTATTGACACTGAATGTATGTTTTATCTCCAAACTTCAAGGTTAACTGATAAAAGTTCATGTTTTACTTATAGTTCCTACGAAAGAACAATATGTAAAAGCCACATCTAACTTGTCTCCTTGCATAAGGCCACATTGATGAATCTAAACTTTAGCATAGGAGGCTTGGACACATAAATTTCAAAACTATGAATAAATTGGTTAAAGGAAATCTTGTAAGAGGTTTACCTTTAAAACTTTTTGAAAACAATCAAACCTGTGTTGCTTGTCAAAAGGGAAAGCAACATAGAGCTACTTGTAAGTCCAAAAATAGTAAGTTCAATCAGCCAACCTTTACATATGTTGCACATAGATTTGTTTGGTCTAACATTTGTAAAAAGCTTAATGAAAAAGATGTATTGCCTAGTTGTCACAGATGATGACATAGTTTAGTTTAGGTTTTCTTCTAGCTACTATGGATGAGGACTAAGTGGCATTCTTAAGTACCTTTATAAACCGGATGTAGAAAATCTTATAGATCAAAAGGGTTAAGGTAATTAGGTGTGACAATGGAACTGAGTTCAAGAATAAGGAGATGAATCAGTTTTGTGAAAGAAAAGGTATTAAGAGAGAAATTTTGTGTAGCTAGAAACTCCTCAAACATAATGGAGTGTGCAGAGGAATATATAGAACACTAATTGAGGTGTTAGGACAATGCTAGATGATTCTAGCTAACCTACTACTTTTTGGGCTTAAGCAGTTAATATTGCTTGCTATGTGCAAAATAGGGTATTAGTAACTAAGCCTAATAACAAGACCCCTTATGAACATTTTTATTGGTAGGGAAAGGAAACCAGCTTAGGATTTTTGAGACCATTTGGGTCGTCCTGTTACAATTCTCAATACCATAGATCACTTAGGCAATTTGATGGTTAAAGGCTGATGAAGGATTTTTGTTGGTACTTATCAATAGTAAAGCGTTTGGTATTCAAAAGTTAAAACTAGGCTAGTTTGAGACGAACCTGCATGTCTATTAGTGAGAATTCCCTAAGATTGCCGGAAGTTGGACCACAAATTGCGTTTTGATATTGATGCACTAAGAAGTCAATCGGATTTATAAGCCAGTTTTTGCAAGAAATCTGTCTATTGGTAATGCAGGTACACAAGCATGGGGATGATGCAGGTAAAGCTTGAATGAAGACAGTACCTGGCAATATTATTTCTGCTACCATTATGGGAATGATGATCACCTTCTCTCAAAGTTCAAAGAGTTATCAGATGGATGGATCCAAACCTTCAAGTGATGATGGAAAGAAGGTTGATGAAGATCCAAGAAAAGATAGTGAATGTAATGATCAAGAGAATGAAGATAATGTTAACAGCACTAATAATGTTAATGATGCTAGCACAAATGAAGTTAATGTTGTTGGTTGCACCAAAAAATAAAGCATTGAACTTCCAGTTGATCAATATGATGTTGGAATATTATAGATATTTGACCTCTCATTGTGATGATCAAGAAATGAGTGCAGAGGTGACAATGAATAATTTAGATTATAAACAATCCACGTCGTCATATTCAACTACAAGAATCCACAAAGATCATCCAGTTTGAACAATTTTAGCAGACCTTGAATTCAGACTCAAAAAAGAAGATGACAAAGAATTTGGTAAGGAACATGGTTTAGTTTAGTTTAGTTTAGCAAAGAACAAACCATAAAGACTTTCAAAATTGCATGTTTTTTTGCTTTTTATCACAAGAAGAACCCAAAAAGGTAATTCATGCATTGAAAGAATTATAAGCTGGGATATAGGAGGCTATGCAGGAGAGCTTTTGCAATTCAAAGTTACAAAGAAGTTTGGACTTTAGTGGAGTTTTACACTAATGGAAAATGAGCGATAGTACTAAAATGGGTCTTCAGGAAATAAAAAAGGATGAAAGCGGAAATTATGATTAAAAATAAAGCAAAAACTAGTTGCTCAAGGTTCTCACAAAGTAGACAGGATTAGACTATGATAAGGTCTTTGCCCATATTGCCAGAATTGAAGCAATTAAGCTTTCTTAGGCTATTGCATTTTATTTAAAGACTTTGTGGTATACCAGATGGATGTCAAGAGTGCTTTTGTTTATGGTAAGATTAAAGAGGAAGTCTATGTTTGTCAACCACTAGGATTGAAGATCTAGACTTCCCTGACGAGATACAACGTAGAGAAAAAGGCACTTTATGGTTTTGCATCTGTAACACCCCTAAAAAATGGTGGGTCGCAGCGGAATTCGGGTGTGGGAGCGTACTTCATAATACCATTGTCAAGTCATGAGAGTACGACCTCTAATCTGTGTCGTTTGACATGGAAATCTTGATTATTATGCATATCAATAAGCCAAGCATCTTAATTCACTTGGAAAACATGGCTTAAAAGTATTATGATTGCACATAAAGTTGGTGAGTTCAATAATAGGTTTGTTTAAGTATATAATGGTGAACCACAATTTGTAAGGTATGCATGGACCATTTAAATCCCCAAATAGTCACAAAATATAAGTATAGTTGGATACCCATTGTTCAAAGTAGGTATTGTCACTTTATTCAAGGCAACGTAAATGTTCAAGTATGTGTAAAACCATGATTACGATTACTCTAAGTTCATGAAACCGCTGCTCAGACTTGTATGCCACTTTATTCAAGGCACTGTAATTGTTCAAATGTGTGTGAGTACTTTGCTCTGACATGCTATAATGTTCGTTTCCTGGTGATAGCTAATCACCCAAACTGCGCTGTCACACCTGAATAGATCATTTTCATAAATTGCGCTCACCCTCCAGGTAATTCACAGTTCAATCCGCCGTTAGCTAATCCGGTATTCAATTTCAAAAGTAAAGTATGTATTTGTGATCAAAAATGATAAGTCAATTTTATGTTCCCTAGCGAGCTATGTAAATGAGTATGTAAACCAATTTGTATTCCAACATGTAAATAATTGCCAAACAAGCATGTTCTCATCCCAAAAAATATGGTAAAATAAGTAAAACATGAGGCTAATAAACTACCTCGATAGTGGATTGACAATAAATTCCGTGAAAATGATAAATCACAGAAGATGAGTCACGAATACGAGATGCACCTAATCAATTATAGGTCGTTTTCATGAGTAATAAGTACTTTGAATAACTACTACTCATATATAATTATATATTGCTACTCAACATTCTAATTGTGTTTGTGAATATAATTTAAGTTAGTTTGATATATGATAACCGTGTTCGTACTCGGTATTAATCGAACAAAATAATTCAATCGTCTTTGTAAAATAATATTTTAAAGTTTTAATACATGTTATAAATTATTAATATAAATGATTTTAAAATGTTTTGTAAAATTTATATTAAAAAACGATCCAACATCTTATTCACGTCAGGAAATAGTGCTCAAGTAGATATAGTGCATTTCTTCTCGTTTTTAAGCCCGTTTGGTATGTTTTTCCTACGTCCACGTTTGTATTAAGACGAGGTATCAAAATATTACATTTTCATATTTCGAGGCTACTTGTGAACAGTACTTTTTACTGTTCATACCAGTTGATAAAATTATTTTTATAAAATTAGTCGTTGTAAACTCGTAAACGTCGTAGTTTATTCGTTTTAGCTCCGTTTTAGTGATTCTTTCGAGCACGACTATGTTATTAAAAGTTCTCATCATATTAATGATGTTTTCATATGTTATTTTTACTGATGTGATCAGTAACTTTATAAAAATAGTTTATAAAACGTATTTATTGTTCGTAACTGCGGTAATTCATAAATCCTTCAGTTATCTGATGAAAAATTACGATTCTTATTGTTTTGGAATCCTAAATATATGTAATATCTGATAAAAATAACCATTTTTATATATCAGAAGTATTTTGTATCTTGTTTTTATAAACCCATTTATTAACGTATAACTTGTAAACTACGTATTTTCTTCGTTATTAATCCGTTTTTCAAGTTCCTTACATGTCCGGAATCCTCATGAGATGTAGTATTTTATAAAAATATAAAATAAATACATTAAATTTCGAATTAAAACAGAAGGTTTTGATGTTTTTGATAAAAACATGTTTAAACTTGATTTTGTAACTTTTAAGCTTAATCATCTTGTTACAAGTCCATTACAACACTTATTTTCACATGTCTTCCATCCTTAGGGTCTCTAGTCCATGATTAGTCCATATATTGTCCAAGAATCACAAGATCCAAATGTGTACAAACTTATTTATCCATAAACTTTCATAAGTATACATTTTAGTTAACTTGTGTATATATACTTTTTATACATAACCAACACTTGTACATTATTTATACTTCCATCATAACATGATATTATCATCCATGTAACATATATAAAAGTTTACCAAGTCATAAACAAGTGTAATAAATCCTCTTTTACAAGTAAATAATGTTTTAGATGGTGATTACTTATAGGAAGTTTATAAAACACTTAAAATCATGAACAGTAAAAGGTGTAGTTTCCTAGATAACCCTTCGATAGATGTCGTCTCTTTTTATTTGTGCTGGTGATTGAAACTATGTGATCAAACCTTGTTTAAGGCAACCAAAAACTATGATTATACATTGAAAACCCTAAACATACTTGATACCCTACCCAATCTTGATTTTCTGCCTGTGATTAACCCTTGTAACCTCCAAACTAAACCTTCTAATCACCTTGGGACATCTTAGATATGTTGTAGAAATGTGTGTAAGTGTTGTAAATAAATTTTGGTAAGAATTTTGGTGTGGTAGTTTGTTTTTGAGCGTGGCACTATGGTGAAAAGAAATGGGAGAGATTTTTATGTTTTACACTTAGGAAATGAGATGTTTGTGTTTCTTCCATTGATAAGGCTTTATATATGCAAAGATAGTCCAAAGAACATTTGAGGGGAAATAAGGAAAGTCTTGGTTAAGTATAGGAAGTTTGGTAACAATATCTAAATGTTCCTAAATGTAGAGATCATCCTATGAATTTGGGAACGTGTTTTGTAGATATTTTTCCTTGTATCTCTTTGTGATATATCGGCATATGGACATATAGTGAGTTTTATTTTGTAATTTTGGGAGATTGGGTATATTGAGGGTATTTGTTAAAAGCGTACAAAAAAGTTTATTGGTGTTCCGGCGACATGCCTAAACGTTATTTTATCGCGAAAACGTACTCACTTTACGTATACCAATAAAAATAAATGAACAATGTTAATAATTATACTTCAAAATTATTACTTAAACACTGCTTGTTTGTAAACATTTTATTGTTTGATGCCCGTTTACATTGAACGATAATTTTTAGCTTACGCGATTTAACTTAACGATTACGATTTAAAAGCAAACGCGTACAATACTAAAAATAAATAGTGAATTTATTGACGACGTAAATGACCCTAAAACACGGGGTGTTATAGCATCAAGCTCCCAGAGCTTGGTATGAAACCTTGTCAACTTATTTGTTGGACAATGGGTTTCAGAGAGGAAAGATAGACAAAACTTTGTTTATCAAAAGGGACAAAGGTGATATTCTGTTAGTTCAAGTGTATGTAGATGATATCATCTTTGGTTCAACAAAGAAGGAGTTATGCAATGCATTTGAGAAGTTGATGCATGAGAAATTTTAGATGAGTTCTATGGGAGAACTAACATTCTTTTTGGGATTACAAGTGCATCAGAAGAAGGATGACATATTTATTAGTCAAGATAAATATGTTGGTGACATTCTAAAGAAATTTAGGTTTACAAAAGTCAAGACTGCAAGCACACCAATGGAAACTCAAAAGCCTTTACTTAAGGATGAAGATGGTGAAGAAGTGGACGTTCATTTGTATAGATCAATGATTGGTTCATTGATGTATCTTACATCTTCAAGACCTGATATTATGTTTGCAGTGTGTGCATGTGCTAGATACCAAGTCAATCCAAAGGTTTCACATCTTCATGCTGTGAAAAGGATTTTTAGGTATTTAAAAGGTCAACCAAAATTAGGCCTTTGGTATCCAAAAGATTCTCCTTTTGATTTGGTAGTATACACTGATAGTGATTATGCTAGAGCAAGCTTGGATAGGAAGTCTACAACAGGAGGTTGTCAATTCCTTAGATGTAGATTAATATCATAGCAGTGCAAGAAACAGATTGTGGTTGCAAATTCCACAACAGAAGCTGAATATATGGCTGCTTCAAGTTGCTGTGGACAAGTGCTTTGGATTTAGAATCAACTACTTGATTATGTGTACAATTTTATGCATACCAAGATCTTTATTGACAATAACAATACTATTTGCATAATTAAAAATCCTGTTTTTTATTCAAAAACCAAGCATATAGAGATTAAACATCATTTATTGGGATTCGCAATGATAGAAGTGTATTTATATGGTCAAAATCCATTACTGACAAAGAATGTTCCTGACATACTCTACAAAAGCTTTTGATTGTAAGTTAGTTTTCAATATTTGATTGCATAGTTTTGGAATGCTATAATCCTTTAACATCTTTTGATCTGTTGTTTTTGTAGAGTTTTGTATGAATTAGTACTGTTATTCATGTCATTAAAAGTTTCTGCTATTAAGTATAATTAGTGCTGCTAGTTATACTTAATATGCTGGGTTTAATACTGATTAGTTAATCAATTTACTGTATATGTATAATTAATAATTATGTTTAATTGTGAAAGATGCTTTTGGTTTGTAATTTTCTTGTTTTTAGGACTAACATTTTGCCAGAAAAAGCAGAAAAGGTTGTTAGGGATTTGATTATTAGTAAAAATAGAAGAGAGTTTGGAGATAAAATTAATTAGTGAATTGGTGGATAAAAAACAGAAAGAGAGCTGTGTAAATTAAAAACAGATAGAGTGATTTGGTGAGTAAAAGAATTAAGAGACGTGGTGAGTTGAAAAACAGAAAAAGAGTTGAATATACAAAGTGTTTGGAATGGAATTGAAAGTTAATGCTGTTAGGCATAACTTACTACTGCTGTTGAAAGTTAATGCTGCTAGGCATAAACTTACAACTGCTGGTGAAAGTTAATGCTGTTAGGCATAAACTTACTACTGTTGTTGAAAGTTAATGCTGCTAGGCATAAACTTACAACTGCTGGTGAACGTTAATGCTGTGGGTTATTTTCATAAAATACTTCGATTAGGTTTCATTCACTCATTTAATCGATTTCATATCTTGAATATACCTCTAATCAACAAACCCTTAACTCCAATTTTATGATTCATCATCAGAAAAACCCAGCACAAATGACGACCCTAAAGTTTGCTGATACTCATAACATGGTCGCATTTTTGGCTAAACCCGCAGAAAGTGAACGGTTTGAACAAATTGTGGATTTTCTAAATGCAAACCCTATAAGATATGCACTAACGATCAATCCCACTATATATACTTCGTGCATTGAACAATTATGGGCTACTGTCAAAGCCAAAACTGTCAATGGGGAAGTACAGTTACATGCCCTAGTGGATGGAAAGAAGATCATCATCACTGAGTCGATTGTTAGAAGAGATCTTCAACTAGAAGATGCTGAAGGTGTTGATTGTCTACCAAATGCTACCATCTTTGAACAACTTGCATTAATGGGGTATGAGCAAATTACACAAAAAATCACTTTCTATAAAGCATTCTTCTCCCAATAATGGAAATTCCTCATTCATACGATTTTACAATGTCTAAGTTCAAAGACTACTGCATGGAATGAGTTTAGTAGCACTATGGCATCTGCAATCATCTATTTAGCTACAAACCAGAAGTTTAACTTTTCAAAATACATTTTTGAAAGTATGGTGAAAAAACTGGAGAATGTGTCTGGCAAATTTTTAATGTATCCAAGGTTTATACAAGTCTTTTTAGATAAACAACTTGAAGGGATGCCTACTCACTAGAGAATATATATTGCACCCTCTCACAGAAAAAAGATATTTGGGAATATGATAAGGGTAGGGAAAGATTTTTCTAGAAGGGAAACATCATTATTTCCAACAATGGTGGTGCAAAATCAAGCTGAAATGGGTGAAGGTTCA
>BQNB010024280.1:10317-46872 GCA_026074375.1 Tanacetum coccineum
CACATAGACATATTGAATGATTAAATAAAGCTTACTTGATTAAAACATGAGTTAGAGGAAGTACAATAGGGTTTTTAAGCCCTAAATTTGTCCCTAACAGCTGCTAAATGAACTAGGGTTCATACTCTCTTTTTATTCTAAAGTTACACACTTAAAACCTTAAATTCAGGTTTGTATATATAGGAAAGTCGCTGTGACGGTGTCACATTTTAATTATGACGCCGTCATGAAAGAGAATATTCTAGATAATGGGTTGGGTCGTGTGCTCTTATGCCGTCATAGAATCTTGTGATGCCGTCTTGGTCTTCATTGTGACGGCGTCACGTTGTATCTGTGACGCCGCCTCCAGCCGCTGAGAACATTATCTTAAGAGATGTTGGTATAGGTCTGTAGTCTTGTCCATTTCTTCTCCAAATGAGCCCAAGTCCCGTGTAATTCTTCCAAATGCCCTCTAAATGCAAAATACCTTAAAAGGAACGATTACGTACCTATTTTAGGCATAAACACACGATTTAGGGGGGTTAAATGACCCCGAAAAAGTGTATAAAATAACACCTCATCAAATTCCCCTGCACTTTGGATTTGCTTGTCCTCAAATAAATGAGCTTTTCTATCTAGACAATAATAATATGAGGGGTCATTTTACCTACTATTTAAAAGTATTTTATAACACAACCTTCTAGACCTCGTAATTAAAAGCACGGAAAGTATATACTATCACCTTACATAAGTGTTTGGGATTCTCTCTTTCACTCGGGTGTATAATAAATTATAACATAAGGGGGAAACAGAAAATCAACACTCATTACCTGTCATAGCATATAAATTACCATAAGCTTGGTAAAGGATCAAACCTCCACCGCTAGGTGCAAGCATTATTCATTACTATCTAATAGGTCTTTTAAAGGGTTGTGGGGTGTAGGTGTAAGATAACATATTGTGGAAATCGTAGAATACCAATTGTGGAAATCGTAGAGGGGGGGGTTGAATACGTTTCCATTTAGAAACTTAAAATATTTCGTATCAAATTATCCATCAAGTTAGATGCAATATGATAAGTGTGAATAATACATCTATATCCACTAGAACATGTTATAGCAATATAAGCACAATCACAATGTTAATTTCTATCTATGACACAATCATCATCCAAACAATTTAAGCAACAATCAACATACATATAGATCTAATGCAAATATAAATGTAAGGCGATAAGGTAAATAAAGATGTAAAGCGAAAAGTAAAAGAAAGTGCAAACCGGACGTGATGATTTATAGTGGTTCGGTCACGAAGTACCTCTTCGCCCTACTCCACTCCCTGAGTACCCAACTGGAGAGTTACTTCACTAGTCAACAAGCTCCCTTTAGGTGGAGAAAACCATACACGACTAAGCTTACACCGATGTTTGACACTAAGCCAAATGTCGAGTTCTAATCATAGCTAGAACCAATCTATCACAACTCTTGTATGCTAACTCCACTACTTCATAACGATTCATACGTTAGCTTCACATTCAAAACTTCTCTCACTCACAACTTCACTTTAACTTCACGACTTCTCTACCCTTCACAACTTTTCTATACTTCACAACTTCACTTTTCTTCAACTAGACACTACTTTGATCACACCAATCTAACACTACTTACTAAGATCACCACGATCTAACAACTATACACACCATGATCATCACGATCTAACTATTACACAAGTTTGGAATACATGGACTCGATCTATACATTGTGAATGAGAAGGCATGTTGGTTTCGTCTAGAGTAATGCGTATATATAATACAACTCAAATGCAAGTCTCACCAAAATTGCCCATGACCAAGAGGCAAAAGGTCAAAATTTACACAAAGAGATTAAATATATATACACAATAAAGAATCAAATCAACTGATAAAAAGTTCCGGAAGAGATATCCCGGGATTCCGTATGTCCAACGAGGCTAGCAATTGAAAATTTATCCTGATTGATGAAAATGAATGATGGAACACTGTATATAATAAAACTAGAAGTAATTAAATAAAACTTAATTTAATCTACGGGAAACCAAGATAGGAAATGGGGATCTTAAATACTACGGGAAACAAAATTAGTTATACGGAAGTCCTAAAATTAAATCTAAATTAAATATACGGGCACAGAATAAGGGTATTGGAACCCTAATACTAACATTAAAGAAAATAAAATGCTAAATAAATTAAAAATCAAAATTAAATTCTAATTAACTTAACTTTGAAAAATAAAGAAAACTATAACTCCAAACGGAGGTCGTTTGAAATGTAAAACTAAAAGAAAACGGTTAAAACTTACCCTGTAAAAACGGTTCAAACCTGAAATTTAAGAAAAAAGCCTATAAGAATATTTTATATATTTCCTATACACTAAATGGACAAAAGAAATTTTATAAAAAAGAAAAATATTTTTTTTATATTAATTTTTGGATTTTTTTAATGAAATTTTAAAAAATTAAAAACAAGTTAAAACTAAGAAATAGAAAAAGACAGAAAATATAACTATAAAAAATCTGAAAAAATCAAATTAAAATAAAGAAAAAGTTAAACAATCTAAGAATATAAAAATGCCCAAATTTTACTGTTTAAATTAAACTAATTAAAACTAATAATTTTAACCTAATTTAATTATTTAAATTAAAACAAAACTAGACTTCTGTTTAACTTTGGGACTAACATTGAAAAGGACTGAAAGTACAAACGGGGTAAACAGCAAAACTGAAAAGGGGGAAGTAACAGGTTAACTAAAAAGAGAAAGTTACACAATTTTGATCCTGATGTGGACACCCCGAATTACAAGGTGGGACCCAACTTGAGCTTATTATCAAAACTTACAAAGCAAACTTACACAGGGCTTTAAGGGAACAATTTTTAATAAAGGCACTTATGACTTTAAAGCACAGAATTAAGCCAAAAAATAAAAATATAAAACAAGCGTTTTTTTTTTTTTGGGGGGCTGCAAAGCTAAATAAGCTTTTTTAGCTTATTTTCTTTCTTATTGGGGCATAAGCTCACAAGATAAGCTACAAACTAGGGAATAAGATACTAGCTAAGGGAGTCCTAATGATAAGCTAAGGGTTATCTAAATAAGTCCCTAAAATATAAGCTGGAATTTAAAATAAGCAATACAAAACAGTTTTAATAAAAAACAATAAAAAGGTGATTTTAAGCCCTAAAAATAAGCTAACCTAAAAGGGGAGACAAGCTACAAATTGGGGAATTAAAGAACTACCTATAACGCTACAAAGAAAAGCAAAAAAGACCTAAGGGCTATTATCAAATAACGAGAAAAAAGTGGGCTGAAATGAGGTGCTCAGCACCAGGGGTACATGCCAACAGTGACAAAGGGTACTTTTTGAGCTTATAGGGTGTGGTCAATAAGCTTATCCAAAAGCTTTTTAGGCCAACGCAAAAACTCAACAGATAACAAAGGGAGGCAATTGAGCTTATTTCCAAAATTTGAGAGCTTAGGAAACAATTTAGGCTGCTGATATTGTGTCTTAAACTTGAGGGTTCTAAAAATTTTGCACAGCCAAATTTTGACTTAAGCTTGGTCAAACTAAAGGGACAGAACAAGGTGGGTTTTATTTGGCTAGAAACACAACAAAGAGCACAACAAAAGGTGTGCTTAAGCTGCTTATGCAGCTTAAGCCTTTAAGCTCAAGTTTGCTTATCCAACTTTAGACAGAAACCAAAAGACTTTTAAAAATTGATTTTCAAACTGAAATTAGTGATTAAGGTGACTTAACAAAGCCTACACACTCAGCCAAAAGTGGCTGAGTGCACTTGACCCATAACCAACCCTTTTTGACCCATTTTTAGGTCTAACCCAAACACCCCCTTAAATATAAAAAAAAGCTTGTAAACTATTTTTTAGTGAAGAACAGGTTTAATAAAGGTGATTACAAGTAAGGTTTATTCATTTTAACACACTCTTACACAAGATAAACAGATTTAAAGAGATAATATGAGACTTTTAATTTTGACAGTGGTCACTTGCAATTTTTCAAAGAAAACTCTTAAATTTTCATTAACATTAAATAAATTAACAACATTAACTTTTTAAACAGAGCTGAATAACAATAATTGCAAAAAAGTACATAAATTAAAAAAGTTAACTAAAAGTAAAAACAGGATTGTAAAAAAGGGTATTGGGTCTTCGGGTTGTCTTCTTTCTTATATAAAGTCTTCCAGCCTTGTGTTTAGTGTTAGTTGCGAGTGTAGAGAACCCTTTGCATAATTCCCAGCCATTGGGATTGGGATTGAGCTTTATTTAGAACATACTCAAGCCAATGATGTGCGTTTGATGTTGTGGGATTGCCAAGTTGGCAAGTTATAAAGGGACAGGGTAAGTGGGAAAGGTTTATGCATTGATGAGAGGTGTCCTGGAGGGGATGGGATGGCTTGAAAACAAGGGGCTTGCCCGGTATTGGTTTGGCGGGAAATGGGGTGGAGTACAGGTTGCTTGGTTCGTTTTAAAGAGAAGTATTGGTAAGAGGCAAGAGAGCCCCCCCATCCATTCTCACTTTTTCATTTCTCTTTTAACCCCCAAAACAGTTAATAAATAAAGTTTTGGAAAGAGACATGTTTGGTCCCCGTATATTATAAGAAAAGAATTAATAAGGGTTTTGGAATTTACAAAAATGGTCCCTGCTAACTTGCTTTTAGTTTAACCGAATGCAAAACAGCCCTTGTGGTTTGGTTTCTTTTGTTTTCGTTGTAAAAACATCTTACAAACATGGCACGTTGGCCCCTTTTCTATTTTTTCATTATTAAATTATAAAACAAGTTTTTAAAATTTATATGTTTATGGTTCCTTGAGTTTTATAAAAAAGATGTTTTGGGCTATTGGGCTTGTATTGGGCCCAATTGAGTGTGTCTGGGCCCAATAAGGTGTAGGCTTATGTTATTGGGGCTTTTTAAGCCCATAAGGTTATGGAAAGTGGGTTTTTGTGTGTACAATGGCTGAGATTGGCTGTATCTGGGCTAGATGGGCTTCACCGTCTTCACGTCTTTGTCAATTGCACCACAAATGGGCTGTTATAATTGAGTGAGGGCCCATTGGTCTTCACAGTCTTCATAATTATACTGTTGGCTTTCCCGGCCCATCAGATGGGTTTAAGATTGCGTCCATCAGTAATCTTCAGTTCGACTTCCAGGTTTTACTGCTGATTCTCCCTGTTTGACTCTGACTTTGGCATTGTTTGGACTTTGGCCTTGATTTTTGCACAGTCTTTTTTCCATCCATGCTCAGTTTTGTCATTTTGGCATGGTTTTCTGTCTTTTGATGATATCACTCCTGCACAAATACCAAATGCAAAACAAACATATAATTGTGCATTTTTTGTCTGTTTTTGGTCCCATTTAAGCTCGGTTTTTTAGAGGTAACAGATAGTGTGTACTTAAGCACATATCAAATCCCCCAAACTAAGTGTATTGTGTGTCCTCACACAATGTATGGAATAAACACGTAAGCCCCCGTCTTCCCCCTCACCATTATCTGAATTTAACACTAACTACAACTAATATTTTTGGATTTTTCTCATTTTAACCAGTTTGACTTTCTTAATTTATTACACTGATCATAGAAAGAGAAGCGCCCGTGAGAGTGTTCTACGGAATGTCCTGACGGATAAATCATCGTCCTCTGATTTTTCAACAAGTTTCCAAGCTAAGCAAATTAAACAGATCATTGTCCGATAATAAAGTCTAAAAGTTAAGCCCTCATACTTATGAACTTGTGAATTTTCAACATCCCAACATGGATATGCGAAAGAAAGTGTGTACTCAATTAATTTAACCATAGATCAACTTATTTACATAGTCATAATCAAATGAATCATGACTCAAAGCAACAACTTATTAAAGACTACGTAACTTTATTTCGAGATTTAAACTTTAGAACTCCTTGCTACAATATTCAGCAACATTATAAATCTAATTCTTGAAGCTAGGAATGCGTTGCTTAGTTTGAACCCCTACATCGTGTTAACGGATGCAGATATCACAACACGACCAGGTGTTCTTAGTTGAAAACACACCCCGTCGTCTAGCGTAGTGTGGCAATCACAATCAACACATTATTCCCTATTATGGCTAAGATTAGTGTCTTAGTTTGAACCCTCACCTAGACCTTTTCTTCCAAGGAGATATCACGACACACCAAAATACCCTATAAGCCAAAGACGTCTTAGTTTTGAACCCCCACCTCGTTGGGCTAGCAGGAGTGGGATACACACACAACTTTTTACTTGCTCCCATAATATCAACTGCATGCTTCATTGGCAAAATTTCAATATTCATTCATTTTTGCATTCACATTTCATTCATGCTTCTTTGGCATTTATCTTTTAAATTACTATAAAATCTCGCTTTTGAAAACTCAAGTTACAAATTTGAAGCTTTCTGAAAAGAGGGAGTGGGGTATGGAATTGATTAGTTGATTAAATTGAGTACGTAATATTGAAGGGTGGAGTTTGGAAGTTCACGGGAGAGAAAACCGACAAGTTACTCTATAAAGTTTTTAGAAGAATCTTGCTTAGCAGCATAAACTTTATTTAACTCTATCAGTTCTCGTTCTTCACATTTTTAAAAATCAAAGCTATATAAATTCGTGAAAGCTTTCCTAAAGAGAACTATCTAGGTGCTCAACACGCCCGAATCAAGTCAAAATTATTCTTATTCTACCCAAAAGAAAAGCAAAACTGTGACAAAATCTTATAATATTTTTGAAAATTTAATTTTTTTTTTCATTTTTTGTATTTTTGTGGGTAAAAACGGGTGTTACCGCGTGGTAACAATGCTGCAAGGCAACAATCATACGAAGATACCCCACTCAAACTAGAACTAAACATCGTCCTCGATGTTTGAAGGTACTACATTAATCCTAAGGCCATTTATTGAGGAAATGCCAAAAGATAAAAACGTTAGTGGTCGATAAGATTAGGATATCGGATTCCCAAATGAAGCTGAGGATGTGAAACTCTTGATGAATGACAAAACTGAGAGTCTTCACAATCCGGGCAATCCTGGACAGTAACAACAACAACAACATGGAAACACGGGTAATGGAAAAGACAAGCTATCTTACACAACAACACAAAACACTTATTTAACACTACATAGCTACTACTCACTAACGATAAAGCTAGATAATCATGGGTAGCGCGCCCACGAAGCCTTGTTTATGGACGCGATCTTGACCCATCACAAGATTTATGTATCCTTGGGAAAGTTTGGAGAACAGGTAATCATACCAGTTGTGGGAACTTTCCCTCCAAATTATGCTTGACGCGATGACCATTCACTTTGAAATTCGCCCGTTGGCTTAAAGAAAGCTCAACAGTGCGTAGGAAATACTCTAGTGATGGTGAAAGGGCCAATCCAACGGGATTTTAGATTTCCCGAGAAAAATCTTTAATCTGTGAATTAAGAGAGAGGACATCGATCACCGAAGATTGAAAACACGGTTTTTTTGATCTTAAGTCATGTAGCCTCTTCTGTTTTGGCCTTACATGATCAAAGATGTTCTCATAGTCATGATCACGAAGATTCATTAAGTTCATTGAGTTATGAACTTTCCCGGTGATTACGTCCCGTTATTATATGATCGAAGTTTGCTTGCTTTAAGGCCCAGTAGGGCTTGTTCTCAAGCTCGAATCGGTAATGGCAATGCCTTTTCCATACCAAGCTGTAAGGAGTACACCCGAAGTGTTTGTAAGCTGTGCGAAGGCCCATAGTGCATCATCTAGTTTGTCCGACCAGGAGGCACGGTTTTCACCTATGGTTTCCATTCAAAGGATTCTTTATCAAACCACGATTTGAATACTTCCACTTGCCCACGTTGTTTGGGGTGATAAGCGGTGGAGAGACGGTGAGTAACTCCATATTTCTGCATGACCTTTGCAAACTGGTCATTACAAAAATGGGTTCCGCGATCACTTATGATTGCACGGGGAGCACCAAATCTGGCGAAGAGAGATTTCAGAAATTTGCAAACTACTCGGGCATCATTGGTGGGGAGCGCTTTTGCTTCAACCCATTTTGACAAATAGTCGACTGCCACGAGAATATACTTGTTCCCTCGTGAAGAGACGGGAACGGGCCCATAAAGTCCCGATGCCGCCTACATGTCAAAAGATTTCACAACACTTGGATGGAGTTTTGAGGCATCTCATCACGTTTGTGAAGATTTTCTTGACGTTTGGCACGAGTCACAGTTCTTGACCAAACTCAGTGGGCCATCTTTATAGATTGTGGGCCTAAAAAACCGGATTCAAAGATCTTTTGGCTGTGAGTTTGCACCATGATGTCCCCAAGCGGTGGGGTCCATTGTGGCCAAGCAGAGAGAATCTCCAGAGCTTCATTTTGCCGTGCACACAGCGCCTGATCACTTATCCGCGACATATTTTTAAACAAGAAGGGGTCGTCCCAAAAATGTGTTTAACATTTTTGAAAAACTTTTTTTCCTGCTGGTCGACATGCCCTTCACAGATGAATCCACCCTCGTGGTAATTTGCAAAGTCGGCAAACCACGGGGTTCGTAGAGTCTCCAGCGAAAGTCACCAATATTTAAACGTCTCAAGAGGAAAACTTTCATTTATCCTCTTAGATCATTGACGTTTTTCATACGGGTATTTCCAATCTGGACAGATGATCGTAGCTCGAGTTCTCGGCTCCTTTAGTATCAATGACTTTGAAGTCAAATTCTTGAGTAGGAGAACCCATCGAGCAATCTCGGCCTTGGCATCCTTTTTTTGCAAAGAGATACTTAAGGGCGGAATGGTCCGTATGTCACTATGCTATTGTTCATTGATGAGGTAAGACCTGAATTTTCTCGAAAGCAGTACCCTATGGCAAGTAAATCTTTTTCAGTCGTAGTGTAGTTCGGTTGTGCTTCGATCAAGGTCTTACTAGCATAGTGGAATAGGCCGAAAATGTTTCTCATAGTGACGTTGCCCCAAAACTGCACCCTATGGCGAAATCCCGCTTGCATCGCACATAAGTTCAAATGGAAGGTCCCAGTTTGGAGCAATCAAGATTGGAGCTTCCGTAAGTCTATCTTTCAGTGTTTGGAAAGCTCGAATGCAGTCATCGGAAAAGATGAATGGAGTATTCTTCTCAAGGAGATGGGTCCATTGACGGATATTTTGAGAAATCCTGAATGAACCGCCGTAAAAACCGCTGACCGAGTAACTTCCTAATTCCTATTGACGGTGGTGGGATGAGGTAATTTTTCAATGAACATCGATTATGGGCTTTTGTCAACCATCAATCCCTCTTAGAAATCTTATGGCCGAGGACAATGCCCTCTTTGACCATAAAATTGGCTCTTCTCACCAGTTAAGACTTAAGTGGTGTACGTACACACCTTTGAAGCATGTGTCTAAACGGGAAGAGGGCAGTTTTGAAAGAAATTCCCAAAGACCGAGAAGATCGTCCATAAAGACTACCATCGTCTTTCTCACCATGGTCCATGAAAGATTGCTAACATACATCGTATGAATACGTGCCCTGGAGCATTGCATAACCAGAAAGCTGCGAGGGTAGGCAAACGTTTCCGAATGGGTAAGTAAAAGTAGTCTTTCTTATCACTTGGGGTCCAATGGGGATTTGGAAATAACCGGAGAAACCATCGAGGAAACAGTAGTATTCATTCCCCGCTAATCTCTCAAGCATTGGTCCATAGAACGGTAGAGGGAAGGTGTTCTTGCGTGTTGCCTTTCATTTAACAATACGATAGTCAATGCATACCCGCCATCCGGTAACCAAACGAGTTGGAATCAACTCATTTTCCTCGTTTACTACCACAGTCATTCCTCCCTTCTTTGGTACACAATGTATCGGGCTAACCCAGGGACTGTCGGAGATAGGGTAAATCAATCCAGCTTCGAGAAGTTTTTCAACTTCCTTTTTAATAACATCGTGGATTTTTGGGATTAACTCTTCTTTGATGTTGGACCGCTGGTGCATATCTTCTTCCATAAGAATCTTGTGGGTACAAAATACCGGGTATTGATACCAGAAGTCAAAAGTTTCAAGCGAGACTCGCTTGTGGGACTTTAGCAACTTTTTTACGAGAGCGGATTTTCCTCAACATCCAACTCTTTAGCAAATAATGACGGGCAACTTGTTTGGTCGCCCTCACAAAAATGCATACTCGAGATGGGGAGGCAGCTCGCTGAGTTCGAACCTCAGGTAGGTTCATCAATGAAGAATGGCTGTATCAGTTTCACAGACCTTAGCTCAGTTCTGATGTGTGTAACTTCCTGGGAGATAAGTTGGATTTGTTCCCTAGAGTTGGAGGGGAAGTGGTGGTTCACTATAGTTCAAGATGGCATCTAGAATAAAGAATGTCCCCTCAAGGATCATAGTAGAATGGATTATATTCTGGACAATCCGATCATCTGGCTAGACCAAGGAAAGAGACTGCTTGAGTTCTTCGAGAAGCAATAAAATCACTACCCCAAATGGAGTTAGGGTAGGAGAAGAAGTAGCAACAATTGATCATAATAGCTGAGTGGAATTTTCCACTTGCGATTATATCAGTAAAACCAAGAACTTCTTGAGAGTATCCTCACAAGTCCATATCAATGACCGAACAATTTTGTTTGCGTCATGTGAGTGTAATTGGGCCCAAAATATCTCGAAGGTTTGATCCAAATTGTAAGTGATGCCTGTCAACTTCCTATTCTAAGAGTCCAATCACCTTGTGTACATCCCCAATAAAAGCACGACCGGTTTTTAAGAAGCACCTCCCGAGAATTAAGGGGACTCGTGGTCTTGCTCAAAAGCAACACCAACCACAATGTCGGCTGGAAATTGAAATACACCAACTTTAAGAGATGTCTTTTGCAATCCCATTGTTTTAGGAAATTGATCGATCCGCAAGTTCGAGTGTCAATGCAAGTTGGAGTAAAGATCAGGAATTGAAAGCTATTTCCCAGACTGAAAATGCATGTAGATTAATGCTACACCGAGATCGAGTCTAAATCTATAGCATTCATCCATTCCTCTGGAAATTCACAAAGAATCAGGAACTCGCGGGGTCTCCAATTTTCTGGGTAACTTGTTCCAAAGAGACCGCCGAACAATGTTCATGTCATCGAAAGTTCGAGCAAGTCATGGTTCATTTGAATTTCTGAGCCACTTCATTATGTTTCCTCTTTATTTCCAAGTAAGGTCCTTAGAGTCGAGGCGAATTTGGGCATTAAAACAAGAGCATCCGTAAAGCTAATCTCGAAACTCATCTCTTTGAAGATTTCATAGAATTTGTCGATTTGTTCATTAGCTTGATTACGGCTCTTTTCATTATCACGCCTCGAAGGATATGGAAGAGAAACTGAAGGTTTAGTATTTGGTACGGGAGCAACAACAGGCAACAATGGGCTCAAGATTTGGATTACGAGACTGAATTTGAACAACAGGAGGTTGGACGTCTTCGGTGCTTCCGTTATTAGCAGGAGGCATCGTGTCCTTTGTCACCTCGGTGTCATGATTAACTGTTTTCGTCCCTTGGATGTTAACAACCACTTCGGGTGGTGATAAATACCTATTAAATCTTCCCTTTGGGTTGGTAACAGTGTTTACCATGAAAGAGCTCCAGACCGGAAGTAGAATGCTGTATTAGCAGTAACAAATTTTAGAAAGCCCATGTCATTCAAATTTGCCATTTGGGATTGCAGTTTTTGACCTTGGTTTTGCCATGTTTCTCAACACTGCCATCATTGGCTGTGACATAATCTTTCAAAAACTGTTTTGCCACAAAACCGTGTGTTTCTGAGGAGCGGGGTGCTTGATAAGCCTGGATACTGATTACCTGGGGTCTATGAAGTTGAATTCTGACTGAAATTGGACTGATTAAAATTTCCACCTCTGTTTTGGTTGAAATTGCTCTCCCGTATTTGGTTAAAAGTTATTCCCCCATGAAAATTGTAAAGCAGATATATAAGCTGAGAGTTCTGAACGGGTGGGAAAACTGGAGGTCTATATGATTTGAAACCATTTGAAGGTCGGAAATTGGAAGCTTACTCTGGTTGTAATTAGCTGCAGCTGCTTGTGACACATACTCCGAAATTTTGTCCCGATAAACCGTCGCCATAGTGGACTGGAAACAGTTTTGGTGAGAATGGGTCACCCACCGCAAGACACAACTTAAGCTCAACTGCTTGACAGGTAAGGAGCTGAGCTAAGGCAGCAGAAGCTTGGTTCTTCTTGTCCTAAGAGCAACTGCTCGACATAAACCTTTATTTCAAGCAACATCAGATGAAACAGCTTAGGTGGAAGATTTCGTACTACCATTGGCAAACAACATGCCTTAGCTCGGTGTTTGACGAACCTGGACTTTCTCGTCCGATGATTTTAAAAACTTCTGGCGAGCATTTTGGTTCCAAAAAGTTTCCACCATCGCGGAGTTCAATGAAACTTGAATCATTCATTTCAATGCATATAGGAGGATGTATCAAGTTTGATGAATTCTGAGAATCCATGGTGTGGGACACGCCCTAATGACTAGATCATTGAAACGATCCGCAACCCATACACACACGAGTTCATCGAACTTGTATGCGATGCGACATCGTTGCCTGTGGGGGGGCATGGGGAGGAGTGCGTGCGTCTGAGAAGGAAGGGAAAACTGATGGAGTGATGGGAGGTTAATCTATATCTGAACATTGGGGTCACCCATAGGCCGCAATTCTGGTTCTTTTCTAGCCAGTATTCGGGCTGCGCCCTCTTAGTGGAGGTAAACAATAACTTGTGCCTAGCTTAATCGTAGTAATTGGAACATTGGGACCCTCCATTGTGGAGGTGATCCTTGTTGAAGTAGACGATTTGAGGCATTGCGGGTCTTCTTTGTCATGACCGAAAGAACTGGTTTGTTCTGGACAAGATTGATAACCCATGCTTCAGCTCGAAATTGTTTGCCACAATTTCAGGAATAAGGATTGCGTCCTCGTAACCCTCGGTGGGTGCTTGGAGCAATTGAGCCATAGTTCGAGTGTCTGCCATTGGCTCTACAGTAGGATCTTCCTGAAATGGGTATTCTATACGAAGAGGTTCGATAACAACTGGCGGTCCTTCTGGTGGAGGAGGTCGCGGCTCACGAGACTGAGATCGATTGCGCAGCACAACATGGAAATAAATAAATTAAAAGAAGTACACTAATTTTTTTTTTTTGATTTTTGGAAATATCTTCACAGTTTAATTTTAAACGACAAGAGATAGACCAACTTAAGCCAAATAGATCAATCTTACTTTCACGGTAGCTTCAGAATGAAAAACGCACAGGTGAGACGAGAGTAGGATAGCGCAACTTTATTTCTCCTTTTTGGGTCGTAATTTTCCTAGGACACACCCACCTTAAACTCACTTTATAGTTTGGTATAATCAGAATGAGGTAGCCGAATATCGTAAGTGGACACAGAAGGCAAGTTTTAAATCTTGTTTCGATTGGACTCAATATTTCACTCGGAACTTATTGTGATAATACCTCAGTTGAGAAAATTAATTTTGGTATTTTGAACCAATTAGTGAATTTTAAATTTTTTTATGGACAATTTTTTTTTTTTTTTTTTGTTTTTTTTTTTTTTTTTTTTATATAAAAGTACTATAAAAAGAAAAAAAAATATTTTTGTGTTTTTTAATATGATATATTAATAATAAGATAAGTTCAGATCAAAGTCGGATAGAAATCGTAGCAAATGCCTCCCCGGCAGCGGCGCCAAAAATTGGTTCGTCTTAGAGTACGTATATATAATACAACTCAAATGCAAATCTCAACCAAATGCCCTTAACCAAGGCAAAAGGTCAAAATCTACACAAAGAGATTAAATATATAACACAATAAGATCAAATCAATGATAAAAAAGATTCCGGAAGAGATTTTCCCGGTCGTATGTCCCAACGAGGCAGGCCACAATTTGAAATTTATCCTGTTTGATGAGAAAATGAATGATGGACACTGATATAATTAAAACGAAAGTTAATTAAATAAAACTTATTTAACTACGTGAAAACAAGTATAGGAAATGGGGATCTTAAATACTACGGGAAACAAAATTAGTTATAGGGAAGTCCTAAAATTAAATCTAAATTAAATACGGGGAACAGAATAAGGTATTGGGAACCCTAAATACTAAAAATTAAGAAAATAAATGCTAAATTAAATTAAAAATCAAAATTAAATTCTAATTAACTTAACTTGAAAAATAAAGAAAACTAGAACTAAAACGGAGGTCGTTTGAATGTAAAACGAAAAGAAACGGTAAATACTTACCCCGTACAACGGGTCAAAAAAACTGAAATTTAAGAAAATAATGCTATACTAATTTTTATATTTTCCTAGACACTAAATGACAAAAAAAAATTTTAGTAAAAAAGAAAAATATTTTTTATTAATTATTGGATTTTTTATGAATTTTAAAGATTAAAAACTAGTAAAACTAAGAAATAGAAAAGACAGAAATAAAACAATTAAAAAATCTGAAAAAATCCAAATTAAATAATAAAAAGTTAACAATTCTAAAAATAAAATAAAATGCCCAAATTTTACTGTTTTACATTAAAAGTAATTAAACTAATTAATTTTTAACCTAATTTAATTATTTAAATTAAACAAACTAACTTTGTATAACTTTGGGACTAACAGTGAAAAGGACTTGAAAGGACAAACGGGGTAAACAGCAAACTGAACAAGGGGAGTAACAGTGTTAACATAGAAAAGAGAAGTGTACACACAATAGATCCCGGAGGTGGACCCCGATTACAAGGTGGGTCCAACTAGCTTATTATCAAAACTTACAAAAGCAACTTACTCAGAGGGCTTAAGGGGAACATTTTTAATAAAGGAACTTATGAACTTTTAAGGCACTGAATAAGCCAAAAACATAAGCTTTTTGGGGGCTGCAAAAAGCTAAATAAGCTTTAAGCTTAATTTTTCCTTTCTTTTTTGGCTTAAGCTCACAAGATAAGCTACAAACTATGGGAATAAGATACTAGGCTAAGGGAGTCCTAATGATAAGCTAAGGTTATCTAAATAAGCCCTAAAATAAGCTGGAATTAAAATAAGCTATTCTAACAGTTTTAATATAAAACAGAAAAAGGTGGACTTTAAGCCCTAAATAAGCTAACCTAAAGTGGGAGTTAAGCTACAAGATTATGTGGGGAAATAAAGAACTACCTATAAGCACAAAAGAAAGGCAAAAAGATCCTAAGGCTTATAAACAAATAATGCTAGGAAAAGTGGCTGAAATGATGTGCTCAACACCAGGGGAGCATGCAACAGTGGACAAGGGTACTTTTTGAGCTTTATGCAATAAGCTCATAAAAGCTTTTTAGGCCAAAGCAAACCTCAAGACAGATAACAAAGGGAGCCCGCAATTTTAGCTTTGATTTCCAAAATTTGAAAGCTTAGAAACAATTTAGAGCTGCTGATATTGTTCTTAAACTTGTGAGGGTCTAAAAATTTTGCACAGCCAAATTTTTGACTTAAGCTATCTTGTCAACTAAAGAGGACAGAACAAGGGTGGTTTCTATTTGGCTAGAAAACACAACAAAGCGCACAACAACAGGGTGCTTAAGCGCTTATCAGCATTAAAGCCTTTAAAGCTCAAGTTTGCGTATCCAACTTAGGACATAAACCAAAGACTTTTAAAAATATGATTTTCAAACTGAAATTAGTGATTTAATGTGACTTTAACAAAGCCTGACACACTCAGCCAAAAGTGGCTGAGAGCACTTGACACCATAACCAACCCTTTTTTGACCATATTTAGGTCTAACCCCACACACCCCCTTAAAATATAAAAAAAGCTTGTAAACTATTTTTTTAGTGAAAAAAGTTTATTAAAGGTGAATACAAGGTAAGGTTTATTCATTTAACACACTCTTCACACAAGATAAACAGATTTAGAGAGATAATATGAGACTTTTTAATATTGACAGTGTTCACTTGCAATTTTTTCAAAGAAAACTCTTAATTTACCATTAACATTAAAGAATTACAACTTAACTTTTTAAAACAGAGCTGAATTACAATAATTGCTAAAAAAGACATAAATTTAATAATTTAACTAAAAGTAAAAACAGTGTAAAAAAGTAGTGGTCTCGGGTGTCTTCTTTTCCTTATATAGAAGGTCTTTCAGCCTTTGTGTTTGTGTTAGTTGCGAAGTGTAGAGACCCTTTGCATATTCCCAAGCCATTGGATTGGGATTGGTGCTTTATTTAAACCATACTCAGCCATTGATGTGCTGGTTGAGGTGTGGGATGCCAAGTTGGCAAGTTATAAAGGGACAGGGTAAGTGGGAAAGGTTTATTCATTGATCGATAGAGTCCTGTAGGGGATGTAATGGCTTGAAAACAAGGTGGCTTGCCCCGGTATGGTTTGCGGGAAATGGGGAAGTACAGGGTTGCTGGTTCTGTTTTAAATGAGAAGTATGGGGAAGAGGCAAAGAGTTGCCCCCCCATCTTTCTTCACCTTTTCATTCTCTTTTAACCCCAAAACAGTTATAAATAAGTTTGGAAAGTGACATGTTTGGTCCCCGTAGTTTATAGAAGAAAAATTAATAATAGGTTAGGGAAATTACAAAAATGGTCCCAGCTAGCTTTTTAGTTTAAACTGAATTGCAAAACAATAAACCCTTGTGTTGGTTTCTTTTTGTTTCTTTATAAAAAACCATCTTCACACATGGCACTTTTAAATTTGGCCCCTTTTCTTTATTTTTTTCATTTTTAATTATAAAACAAGTTTTTAAAATTTATATTTTTGGTCCTTGAGTTTTATAAAAAAAAGATGTTTTGGCTATTGGGCTTGTATGGGCCCTATTGATTGTGTCTGGGCCCAATAATGTTTAGGCTTATGTTATGGGCTTTTTAACCCAATAAGGTTATGGAGTGGGATTTGTTTTACAATGGCGTGAGTATAGGCTGTATCTGGGCTAGGATTGGGCCTTCAAAGTCTTCACGGTCTTTGTCAATTGCACACAAATGGGCTGTTATAATTGATTGAGGGCCCATTTGGTCTTCACAGTCTTCATAATTATACTGTTGGGCTTTCCCGGACCCAGTCATATGGTTTAATATTGCGTCCAACAGTATTCTTCAGTTCGACCTCCGTTTTGACATGCTGATTCTCAACTGTTTTGACTCTGACTTTGCATTTTCGGACTTTGCTTGATTTTGCACAGTCTTTTCCATCCATGCTCCAAGGGGGGGACGAAACCCCACCCAAAAAAGGGGGGTAAAAAAAAAGTTAAAGGGGGGGGGGGGGGGGGGGGGGAAAAAAAAAAAAAAAAAAAGGGGTTTTATTGTGTATTGGTGTTATGTATTGTTTGTGTTCCACTTACATGAACAATAACATTGAAAAAAAAACATATATTTGGCAGTTTTGGTATGGTTTGGGTATTTTAAGCTAGTTTTTAGAGTAAAAAGTATGTGTAAATAAGCACATATCTAATGTCATAATGCACTAACTAAAACGACTTAACTTCGTATCTTAATGATAACGAGAGTTCTTCTCTTGCATTTGAAGGAATAAGCTTGAATCACTTGGAAACAAATGCTTAAGATTAAATGATCAAAGGATTGTAGCTGATGTATAAAATGATTTTAGAAAGAAAAGAATGAGTACAAAAGGTGAGAAAATCAGTGGGGAATAGTCCAGTATTTATAGGCAATCTGGGGGGAATTTTTGTCTGGCCGGTCCCCTTAATTAGGGTGTCGGTCCCCTTAATAATTAAGGGGACCGCCCTTATAATTAATGGGGCCGCCCAGCCTGGACGCTCCCTTTTTTGTCTTTTCTAGGGGAGGTGTGTTCTGGAATATTTCTAGCCGTTTTTAGGTAGAAAATTTAAATTCAAAATATATATTTGAATAAAACATTTCTTTTAAATCTAATTTTTTTTTGTAAAAGTTATAAAAATGTTTGTGACATTTTTATAAAAAAATGCGAGGTTAAATAAAAATTCCTTTGATCATAAAATAAATTAAACATTTATTTATTCATACCTTAAGTGATTTATGTCGAGTGCAAACTTTGTTGAAGCAGACTTGAGACGTCTAGAGATGTTATCGTATGAATGCGTTGACGATTTTGTTGAACCAAGAAACTTATAGCACTTTAAACTATATGTGTTATAAATAACATGTTTGTCATCACCAAAACACAAAGAGAATGTATAGATTAAATATCGTAATATTTCTACCAACAATCTCCCCCTTTTTGATGATGACAAAATATGTAAACTATAACTCATAGTAAAATGTATAAGTTTACTTATTACTACTTCATTCTCCCCCTTTTGTCAAACAAAAAAAAGGGTGACACTCCAGCCAATCATTCGCTAAGAATTTAGATGAAACTTTTACTAAACTTCAAGTTGTTGAACCAAAGAGGCAGCTTGCATCATCCCAAAGTGAAGGCCTTGCTAACCCTTAAGCTCATTTCAGCTCCAATGACACTTCATCCCATTGTATATTGTCTCTAGCGGATCCATGAATCAAATTTATTGCAAATTCTTAACCTACATCAAGGGTTAGTTTCGTGCAACAATATATATATATATATATATATATATATATATATATATATATATGTATAATAAAATATATATATAATAGAGTTGGGGTAAAATAAAAAAAGTTTTATAATAAAAAGAGTAGGAGAGAACCACAGGCTGCCATGTGTCCCCTCTTCACCCCCTCTTTTTTTACCAAGCAGGGGTATAATAGTCATTTTCAACCAAGTATATATATATATATATATATATATATATATATATATATATATATATATAATATATATATATATATATATATATATATATAAGTGATTTCTTCTTTTACTTTCACTTTCTCACCGCCGTCTTTTTTACCACCATCTATACTCTAACCATCTCAACCGTTTCTCTCATTTATCCACCGTATCTCCACCGTGCGGACTTTCCACGATACTCCTCCAGCCTTATTTCACCTTTGTTTAATTGATACTACTAATCGAATTTTGGTATGCCGATCGAGTGTTCATCGTCAAAAAATAATAAGTGTTCATCATCAACTAATAATGAGTGTTCAGCATCCACAACAAGTTCATCATCAACGAATAGTTATAGTAAGATCTTAGTCTTTTGTTTTTTTATATTTTTTTTGTTAATTTACTATATGTTAATCTGAATATCTAATTGTAATTAGTTTATATGTTTTTGTTGATTGTTAATGTATTTAGTTGATCTAAAACATTCATTTGGTATGTGTTTGAGAAATAAAACTAGATGAAAAATGTGTTTATAAACCTGCACACCAACTGTTTAATGAAATGCCTACATGATATTCTATCAGACCAGTTTGAAAAATGTTATTCTAAATAGTACTGCATTCAAGGTTTTAGGTATCTAGTTCATTAGAGAATAAAATGTAACATGATATATTTTTTGATGACTATATTTAATAGTGTGATGCAACTAAAGGGATAGTGTTTGAATTTTTATAACTTTCTATTTCACTGATTTTATTCCCAATGATGCCACCGTGTTTATACACATATGCACTAGTATAAATACTATAATGCACCAGTGGTATACACTGTGATGCACTAGGAATAATATAGTGCTCCAATATTTCTAGTGCATCACAGTTTATAATTTAGTGCCTCATAATTTATGATATAATATATCGTGTTTCATTATTATTCCATCCTACTGTTATTTTTTTTGATTTAGTTGTTATAAACATTTTTAAACTTTCTATTTTTAATGATTTTATTACCCTGTGATGCACCAGTTTTATACACAGTGATGCTTTAGATATAAATATATGATTACTACTAAGGTGTTATAAATAAAAATGGTAGGTAAGCAATAATAGTCTGCCATGTGACCCCCAATTATCACCCATTAAGGATTAATACCTAGAGGGTATTCTCGTCATTCTCATCCAACTTTATATAAACATTTTATTTTTCATTATTATCTTCATTATTCAACCCGATTCACACAGTTCCTCTATCTCCTCCTTTGATCCTTCACACTGTCACCGACTCTCCACTAATGACAAAACCCCAACTCCACCATTCCCAACCGTTCTCACACGGTACCCATAACCACCTTAACCCACCTTCAATCATTATCAATAAACATTTGATTTTCTTAATTTGAACAATTTTATCATCAACCTTAATTCAAAGACAAAAAACGAATTCATTACCCTAATTTTCAAGATGACAACTGATTCATCATACTCTTCTAAGTGTACCTCGTCAAGAGTTAATGAATGTAAGATCCTGATTCAAACACATAATGTTCAGTTTTTGTGTTCTTATTGATTTAAGTATGTTATATTCAGAGTTAGATTTAAATTTACATCATGTTTTCTTCTAGATATGGAAAAAAATGTAGAAAAATATAAATACATAAACGTTAACAAGAGTAGTGTTGCATACAAGGTGTTTTGATAAAATGTCTCAACAAAAGTTTATAACTGTGATCACTAATTTATAATTGTGATGCCAGTTGTTTTGCAATGCTGATGCAGTTGTATTTCCTATATAGTGCAGTAAGATTTTTTTATTTTCACTGTGATGTAGTGGTTATGTAATAAATGAGTTTTGTAATGCTTGAATTTTTTGTGTGAGCACTTAAATATGAACTGTGATGCAATTAAGTTTTTGATTTATATGCGTATCAGTATGATATAGGGTTAAATATACGGTTGCATTATGTGGTAAAACATGTTTTGTAAATTCTTGGTTATTTTAGGTGATGCACTTGATTTTGATTGTGATGCAGTACGTTTGAGGTCACCACTTATAATAGTTATAACAATCATATATATATGGTCGAAATAGTGACTAGGAGGTTTTGGTTAAGCAAATTGGTGATAGCCTTTGTAAAATACCATGATACTTTTAATGCGTGTTAAGTCTATATTTCAAGAGTTTTGTTCATTTGTCGTGTCAACATCTTGTTTTGCCATCACTTTATATGATTGTGCCACAAAACTATTGGTTTGATGTGCAGGCAGGTGTAGTCTTAATTTTTATTATCATGGTTAATTTTTCACATGTTATCATACTATTTTCCAAGTGATGGTGCTCACTTTTTGGTTGGGATGTAGTGTATGTAACAGTTTCACAACAAATTAAGTGGTTATTTACATTTGATGGGAAAAAGACCTGTTCTGATTATACAATACGATGCACAAAGGTTCTACATTGTGATGCACTAGAAATAACATTATGATGCACCAGGTTTTTACACTGTGATGCACTATTTTGATACACTGTGATGCACTAGTATGTTTAGTGAATCACACGTAACAATTTAGTGCATCAGAGTTTCATTTCCAGTACATCACTTTTATTTAATTTTAGTGCATCACGTAGCCTAGTGCATCATAGTGTCATATTCAGTGCATCACATTGCCTTAATGTACTGCATTACAGTTTTATATCAAGTGCATCACAATGTTAATATATCATGTTTGTGCTTTTTTGTAGGTTGAATTTTGTAAGTCTGAGATGAAGGTTCAATGTAACTACAATTCCAAGACTTGTAAATAGGCATCGTTGGCATTGAAGAAACCAAAGCAATCAGATCTTCCAAAAAGAGCTCGTTTGAGAGAATCCATATGCCAAAAATGAATATTCAAATTGTTTTCCTTTTCTTTTACCAATGATAAACCGATCAATTGTATGAAATAAATGTATATCATACATTTTTAATGGAAGATTATCTTATTTACAGTATCTTTTGGTGTTCATTATTGTTTAGTGCATCATATTTATTAAATCAGTGCAATCAATGTTTTTGTTTTATAAACTATTCATCATAGTGTAAAACAAACACAATGATGCACTAAATATAAAAATATGATGCACTAGATCTAGAATTAGTTATAATTTGGTGCATTGGTATTTTGAACTATGATGTAGCAACATTGTAACTATGATGCACTAGTTATATAAAACAAAAACACTGATGCACTAGATTTAAAACTATGATGCACTAAACAAAATGAACACAAAAGATACTGTAAATAAGATAATCTTCCATTAAAAATGTATGATATACATTTATTTCATTACAATTGATCGGTTTATCATTGGTAAAAGAAAAGGAAAACAATTTGAATATTCATTTTTGGCATATGGATTCTCTCAACGAGCTCTTTTGGAATGATCTGATTTGCTATGGTTTCTTCAATGCCAACGATGCTATTTACAAGCTTGGAATTATAGTTACAATTGGAACCTTCAATCTAGACATACAAATTCAAGACACAAAAAAAACCACAAACATGATATATTAACATTGTGATGCACTTGATATAAAACTGTAATGCAGTACATTAAGGCAATGTGATGCACTGAATATGACACTATGATGCACTAGGCTACGTGATGCACTAAAATTAAATAAAAGTGATGTATTGGAAATGAAACTCTGATGCACTAAATTGTTACGTGTTTTAATTTCACTAAACAATACAGAGGCATCACAGTGTATTAAAATAGTGCATCACAGTGTAAAAACCTGGTGCATCATAATGTTATTTCTAGTGCATCACAATGTAGAACCTTTGTGCATCGTATTGTATAATCAGAACAGGTCTTTTTCCCATCAAATGTAAATAACCACTTAATTTGTTGTGAAACTGTTACATACACTACATCCCAACCAAAAAGTGAGCACCATCACTTGGAAAATAGTATGATAACATGTGAAAAATTAACCATGATAATAAAAATTAAGACTACACCTGCCTGCACATCAAACCAATAGTTTTGTGGCACAATCATATAAAGTGATGGCAAAACAAGATGTTGACACGACAAATGAACAAAACTCTTGAAATATAGACTTAACACGCATTAAAAGTATCATGGTATTTTACAAAGGCTATCACCAATTTGCTTAACCAAAACCTCCTAGTCACTATTCAACCACTATATATATATGATGTTATAACTATTATACGTGGTGACTCAACACGTACTGCATCACAGTTCAAAATCAAGTGCATCACACAAATAACCAAGCATACAAACATGTTTTACACACATAATGCAACGTACATTTAACCTATATCATCCTTATACGCAAAAACTCAAAACTTATTGCATCACAGTTCATATTTAAGTGCATCACACAAAAATTCAAGCATACAAACTCATTTATTCACATAACCTACTACATCACAGTTAAAATAAAAAATCTACTGCACTATAATAGGAAATACAACTGCATCAGCATTCAAAACAACTGCATCACAATGTAAATTTAGTGCATCACAGTTATAAACTTTAGTTGAGACATTTTATCAAACACCTTGTATGCAACTTTCTTGAACACGTTTTGTATCTATATTTTTCTACATTTTGTTCCATATCTAGAAGAAAACATGATGTAAATTTGAATCTAACTCTGAATATAACATACTTAAATCAATAAGAACACAATAACTGAACATTATGTGTTTGAATCAGGATCTTACATTCATTAACTCTTGACGAGGTACACTTAGAAGAGTATGATGAATCAGTTGTCATCTCGAAAATAGGTATTGAATTCGTTGACTTTGAATTAAGGTTGATGATTAAATTTTCAAATTAAGAAATCAAATGTTTATTAGATAATGATGAATGGTGGTTAAAGGTGGTTAAGGTACCGTGGAGAACGGTTGGGAATGTGGAAGTGAGCGTCGGTGACGGTGTGAAGGATCAAAGGAGGAGATAGAGGAACTGTGTGAATCGGGTTGAATAATGAAGATAATAATGAAAAATAAAATGTTTATATAAAGTTGGATGAGAATGACGAGAATACCCCTCTAGGTATTAATCTTAATGGAGGGCTAATTGGGGACACATGGCAGGCTCTCATTGCTTCCTACCCTTTTTATTATAACACCCTTAGTAGTAATCATAATATTTATATCTAATGCATCACTGTGTATAAACCTGGTGCATCACAGGGTATAAAATCATTAAAATAGAAAGTTTAAAAATTATAACAACTAAATCAAACTCTTAACAGTAGGATGGAATACTAAATGAACACATATATTATATCATAAATTATGATGCACTAAATTATAAACTATGATGCACTAGAAATATTGGAGCACTATATTATTCCTAGTGCATCATAGTGTATACCACTGGTGCATTATAGTATTTATACCTAGTGCATCATAGTGTATAAACCTGGTGCATCACAGGGAATAAAATCATTGAAATAGAAAGTTTAAAAATTATAACACTATACCTAGTGCATCACACTCTTAAATCTAGTCATCAAACATATACATGTTACATTTTATACTCTAATGCACTGGATACAAAACTATGATGCAGTACATTCAGAATCACATATACAACTAGTTATAGAATATCATGTAGGCATTTCATCAAACAGTTGGTGTGCAGGTTTATAAACACATTTTTCATCTAGTTTTATTTCTCAAACACATACCAAATGAATGTTTTAGATCAACTAAATACATTAACAATCAACAAAACATATAAACTAATTACAATTAGATATTCAGATTAACATATAGTAAAACACATCCTTCTTATTTTAAGACTACTTCTCATTTGATCCTAACTCTCTATATATATATATATATATATATATATCGACACACTCGGTTGATCGAAAGTGAATAAAGGAGTGTTTGGATTATTTCATATAATTTATTTTTAGATTCGAAATAATCGCACCTCCATATTTGTTGCATACAGACACATACTAGGCATCGATATTTTGATCTCGTAAAAAATATATATATATATATATATAATCCGGATCGATTGAGAAGGTTTTTATTTTGAGAAGATTGAGAAGGTTTTCAAAAATGATAGATTTTTAACTTTGATTCAAGTTTTTCAAGCGTAAAACTCATTTTAATGTGATTATAATTCAAAATGTGTAAAAAAATTCGAATCAATGTTAAAAAATCTCTCGTTTTTGCAATATAAGTAAAATACTGAATCTTCTATACAAATTTAAGGAATCATTACCATAACTCGATTTTAGCAATGATTTGTGAATCAAATTTATGATTTATAGCTTTGATTCACTATTAAATGATGTTTACTTGTGAATCAAATCAAAAAATATGAATCAATTTGCTCAAACGTAGATTTCTCAATCTTCTCAAAATAAAAATATTCTCAACGGAACCGGAGCCTATATATATATATATTATGTTGCACGAAACTAACCCTTGATGTAGGTTAAGAATTTGCAACAAATTTGATCCATGGATCCGCTAGAGTCAATATACAATGGGATGCAAGTGTCATAGGAGTGAAATGAGCTTAAGGGTAGCAAGGCTTCACTTGGGATGATGCAAGCTCGCCTCTTTAGTAAAAGTCTCATCTAATGGAATGAATGGCTTGGAGTGTCCACCTTTTTGTTTCGACAAAAGGGGGAGAAGAAGTGTAAACAAGTAACTTATACATTTTACTATGAGTTATAGTTTACATATTTTGTCATCATCAAAAAGGGGGAGATTGTTGGTAGAAATATTATGATATTTAATCTATACATTCTCTTCATGTTTTGGTGATGACAAACATGTAACTTATAACACATAACGTAAAGTGCTTAAGTTACTCGTGATCACAAATCATCAATGCATTCATACGACAACATCTCTCGACGTCTCAAGTCTGCTTCAACGAAGTTTGCACTTAAGTTCGACCCGACGTAAATCACTAAGGTTATGAACAAACAAAATTTAATTTGTTGATTGATCAAAGAGAATTTTTTTTTAATTTTTCCAAATTTACATTTTTTTTAATAAATGGGACAAAACATTTTAAAAAACATATACAAAAACATTTTTTGTATTTATAAGAAATGTTTTATTCAAAATAAATATTTTGAATTCAAATTTTCTACCCAAAAACGGCTAAAAAGTTCCAGAAAAATCTTCCCACAAAAAGACAAAAAAGGGGAATTACAGACGTCTGGGAAAAAATGGGGGCCCCTATTAATTAAATTAAGGGGACCGACCATAAGTAAGAGGACGCCCTTGTATAAATTAAGTGGTAACCGCCTCTAATTAACAAATAATATTTTTTCCCATTTTAAATAGTGGACTGTTTCCACATATTTTCTCACCTCTTTGCACATAGTTTTTCTCAGATCTAAACTCTTCTTTCAAACCTTTTTCTTTGATCACTTAACTTGTAATAAGTTTGTTTAAATGTGATCCATCATCCATTCATTTCTGTGCAAGAGAATAACTCTTTCTATCATCAATATGCGGAGTTATGTAGCTTTAGGTTAGTGCATTCGTGACATGTCTTACCTTTCACAATATATAGATCGAGTTCATGTATTCCAAACTTTGTCGCTAATAGTTAGATCATGGTGATCATAAGAAGGTATGTTAGATCATGATGATCTTGGTAGTGTCTTGGTGATGTAAAGTTGTGAAGTGTAGGGAAGATGTGAAGTGTAGTGAAGTTGTGAAGTGTAGGGAAGTTGTGAAGTGAAGTTGTGAAGTGAAGAAGTTGTGTAGTTGTGTTGTGAAGTCGTGAAGAAGTTGTGAAGTCGTGATAGATTGGTTCTAGCTAAGATTAGAACTCGACATCTAGCTTAGTGTCGGAAATTGATATAAGCAACGTTGTGTACGGTTTTCTCCGCCTAAAGGGAGCTTGTTGAACTAGTGATAGAAACTTCAAGTTTGGTGCTCGAGGAGTGGAGTTAGGGCGAAGAGGGTGCTTGTGAACGAAACCACTATAAATCATCGTGTCTGGTTTGCATTTCCTTTTACTTTATCTCTTTCTTTTTATTCTTGATTATATCGCTCTATATTTATATTTGCAATTATGTGTTGTGTTGCTTATATAGTTTTGATTGTGTTTGTGTCATGGATTGATGTGAACATTGATGTGAATATGTATTGTTGGTATAGAATTTATATAAACACTCTTCATATTATATCACGCTTGATCGGTGATTTGATACAAAACATTTTTAAGATTTTAAAAGGAAAACATATTCACCCCCCTTACGATTTCCACATACGATTTCACTAAGAATGATAGGGCCATCAGAATTTGACGTTCCAACTGATGTTGATGCTCTTTACTAACAATCTTTCAATCATATAGATAGACCGGTTTGCTAGAATCTTGGCAATGATCTCTTAAAGTGGATGCCAATGAAGGATATAGGACGGGAAATCAGTGATGGAGAGTAGGATTGTTAACTTTTAGGAGTAATGGTGAAGAAGGAGAAGTTAGCTCCTTAAGTATTTTCACATGTGGCGTTAGAAGGAATTAATGAAATCGTGGCAGGTTCCTTCTTAATGATTGTCCCAATATTTTTTTACTAAAAGTAAAGGGATATCCGTCAGGGCCAGGAGCTTTACTACTACCACAATCCCAAATGGCCTCCTTGATTTCCTCATGAGTCACCAGTCTTTCAAGATAATCCTGATCCATGCTATTAAGGGTTTGAGAATGAGGAAGGTTAGGGAACGAAATCTGGGAGTTTGGGCTTTTGCGAATAGGAAATTTGACTTTGTTAAAATTGAAAAAAAAGCATCTTTGATCAAACTGGGGTCGGTAATCCTATTGCTTCTACATAATTAACCATGTCATCTGTTTTTGTCTTTTCTGATTGATTAAACCCATGAAAGAATTTAGTGTTTTTTATCCCTTCATTCCATTTGACCGAGGCGATTTCTAGTGGTCAGAGGCGAGCGCGAAGCCTACATCGTTTTTTTTTCAAAGGAGGATAATTTCCTCAAGAGCCTGCATGCTTTTCTTTTTCTCATCCATAGTCTTGTACTAAAACCCCTAATGTTGTTGTTACATTGCCAAATCTTAGCTTTGAGAATACAAAATTCATGACATTTGATAGGGAATCCAGAATTATTAGAGTCGAGCGAATCCCATTCGAATTTGATGAGATCGTCAAAAACCATCTTCAAGAGCTATGAATTTTAAAATTTGAATGGTGAGGGGCCAAAATCAATTTTGTCATACATGAAGGAGGATAGGGTGTGGTCCGACCCTATCCTATCAAGACAGTATGTATTACGTATGTCTGGGAGGAAAATTCAACAATTCTTCTGAAATAAGGTCCAAATAATACGGTCGAGTTTCCTGAGCTAGTACCTGCCTGTTTGTTCACCCCCCCCCCTAAGTAAAACAATGCCTCCAATAGGGAGGTCAACCAAACTTTTGTTGCACCAATGAAAGAGTTTAATTTAATTAGCTTCAAGGTTATTTAAAATGAACCAACCCCTTTTCGTGCTCATTCCTGACAGTGTTCATGTCTCCAAACATTATTGTAGGAGCCTTATGATGTTGCATGAGTTTTGCTGTCTATTCCATAAGGCAAGCTTAGAGACATGATCCTGAGGACCATAAATATTCATCATATAACAATCTCCCACTGAGTTTTTTCAATTTCCTTTGATAATAATAAAATAATCATCGCACCAAATGGACTCCTTCGAGAAAAAATTAGGGTCCAAACCATTGAGATGAGACCACCAGGAATGACCCTGAGCCATACTGCAAACATAATCAACAAGAAAATTAACCCCACATGGTTTTGGAGCTAAAAAAAGCCTCAAGAGGACATTTTTGTTTCTTGGACTCCTAGAAATGCACATTGTGTTTAATGCAAAGATCTTTGATCCACAAGCGTTTTCTTCTTTTCCTCGTTCCACAACTGTTTATAGACAAAATATTCATTTATCTACCATGTGTATCCCGATTCCATTGATCATTTTATTTAGAGTTCTTTTACAACCTCTAACATCATAACCAAGTGAGTTCCCAACATCAATAATTTGATTAAGCTCGTGAATGAGAGAAACACCTTTGATATCTTTCTTCCTAAATCTAGCAAATGATGTGGAGCATTTACTAGAGGAAGAGGAACTCTTTTTCATGAACTCGAAACCAGGGGGTCGACTTAAATCAGAAGATTCGGCCTTGCATTCAGGGTTTGACTCTTTATAATTAGCTTCTTCCTTTGGTGGCTGATGAGGGACTATCAAATGAATATCTTCTTCGCCTTGTTTATTTTCCTCGTTGTTATCCATTTTTTGTTCGGATACTTGATTATCAATGTTGTTGGATGTGAGTTTGGAAAAGTATTCCAAATCGTTCAAATGATATGGTCATTCAATGGACTCAGATGAATGAAGTATCACATCCTTTTTATGCGTCATTCGATGAGAGATTCATGTAGTCACAATGATTTTGATACACCAAGGCCAAATTTCAGGAATGGTTGCCTCAAATAGCTCATTTTTAATTTCTACTTGAACATTTTCATAAATTTAGCCTTTTGATTTATGAAAGAGATACAAAAACCCTAACCGAGTCAAAAGCACTCGAGGCTTCCCTTTTCAAAGAAGGAGAAAATTTCACAATGTGCATGCAATCTTTTTATTCGCGTTAGAGCCCCATGCATTAAAAGCGGTAGACCCCTAATTTAAATCCAAAGAACACGTTCATCTACTGTTAACAAGTTGGATTGGAGCTGTGCTCTTTTTACCAGTATAGCTATTTTTGAGGCTTTCATTTTCTTGTTGAATTTTGAGCAAGCTGAGGATGAGGGTTATTGAATCCAAATCCAATATGCCCAACCCAAAACATGATGGATGTTCTAGTCTGTAATAAGCCTTCATTCCTACATTGTGTCATGTTGCTCATGGAGTCAATATCTTTTAGTTTCACAAGGAGAATTAAGTCTGTATTAATCACATTAATATGGTCTTGGTCATTAAAAGTGATGATTGCGTTGTGGATTGGTGTGAGGGTTTGGTGTGTTTGGTTTCGGTTTGGCTCTGCGTTGGTTGTGGAATAGGTTTTTGGTGACATTTGTGTTACAATATAGGGAAGTGCATTTTGAAGGGTGGGGTTTCGTTAAAAGATTGAGTCCGGGTTTTGTCGTTGAGGTTTAGGAGTAGTGATAAGGTTTTTGGTGGTGGTTTGATTGGCAGGGTAATAAAAATGTGATAACTTCCTTCCAAATGTTAGACAAAAGGTTTTTTTCACGAATACATTAGCGTCCTTAAGCCAACATAAATCTGATTAATAACAAAACGTTTACTCCTTTTGATAGTTTATTAGAAATGAACCAGCATCAACCTATCTGCCATAGGGGGAGCTCACGGTTCAAGTCCTTTCGAAGTTAATGCCGAAGGAAATGTTTGTCACGGTAAAAAGGAGGTAGAATCTTTCTTGATGTCATTTGATAAGGATGTCAATCAATTTGTGTTTTTGTCGAGTAATCTAAGTCGCACAGTCTTGTGATCCGTAGATTTAAATTGTTTTCCCATGATTGGTTAGATGATGGATGGATTCGATGATAGGATTCGTGAGGATTGATTAGATGATGGATGGATGGTGGTTTAAAGTTTCGAAGACGGATGAGATGGTGGATTAGGGATTAGATGATGGATGAAGGAAGGATGAAGATTTAGATGAGATAGTGGATTAGGGATTAGATGAGATGGTGGATTAGGGTTTCGCCATATCATGGGGTTTTTTTTGACTTAAAACCACGCTGCATAGTGAGTGGTGGTAGTTACAAGTAAGGACGTATTGTTTCCATGTTTTTTGATTTCTTGTTGGTTCATGTGATTTGGTTAATCCTTCTCGGATCCAGGTGTTATTTGAATCTGATGGGGATCCGGGTTCATATAACCTTATCCATTATCTAAGGTATTTGAATATTCCATATAAGACAATAAACTTAACAAGCCGATTACAATTCATTTTGTATAGTGCTGAGATAATACAAAATGGGAATTGATTTGCACATTATTTAAAATGATTGGACACATAATTACGTGTATTAGATAGTTGTGTTATGTTTACAATGTGTTTTATTCTGTTTTATAATTAAATATCCGAATCATTTTTAAGAGTGTTGCAAATTCACATCCCATGCAAAATAGAGCATCACAACCAGGGGGCTGGATTCAATGTTGGGGTTGGGGGGTGGTGCCCTCCATGGCTAAACCAAAAAGATGTTATTATAATGTATTTTTTTTCTTTAATATGAGTGTTTTTTTAATTTTTTTTACTAAAACTCAAATTGTCGTCACTTCTATAACATGAAGCCTAACATTTAACACTCTAAAACCTTATAAATCCTTCATTTCTAAGTAACAATACTCGATTTTTAATTCCTGGTTTTTTCACCGCATTTTGTTGCTATTGTCAAAAAAAATTATCTCCCACGATCGAATTTCCTGATTCTGCCACTGATCAGAATGTATATTTGTAAGAAAACTCTCCGTCTTTTTTTGGGATTGATTTGCACCTCGCTATGGTACAACCGATTTAGTAAAATAAAAATACACAATATAATGTTTATAATATACATGAGTGTCCTAATCAAAAATTAAAGTGTGCAAATCATTTTCTTTTTTTTATGATTTGTATGAATTACATATTTTTTTTGGTGGCTGAGCACACATGTTGGTCACACCAGCCCTTTATTATAGTGCCACTACCTTGTCTTGCACCATTTTAGGCCTTGGTACTATTTAGATTATAACGAGCGGTTCGGTGCTCCGCGCGCTTGCAGCGGGGCTTTTTTTGCTTGGTTTTTTGTATATTGTTTGTCGGAATTGTGTCTAGTCTCATTTCAGGAGGGCTATTTTCATTTGATAGTAGTTTAAAACATGGAAAGAAAATGAAATATTCCTTGCCACATAAATTTTATCAAATAGCAGCCGTGGGTTTAAAAGCATTTATTGCAACTCATTGGCCGGACCCGGATTAAGCATTTAATGTAACACCCGTGCTTGCTTGCCCCGCCCCGAACCATTAAAACTAATAAAGAAAAAGGTTTACACGTGTTTCACTCATAACAAAACCCCTCTTTCTCTCTTTCAACACACACCTCTCTGAAACTTTTGTTCTTTCTCTCTCTAAAAATAGATGTCGCCGATCTTTATTGCTCTCTCTCTAGAAGCAGATCATGGATTTAGGGTTTGTTCTTGGTGTTTGTTTTAATTGTGGTTTATAAGATGGTTTGCTGCAATTACCTATGGTCTGCTGTTTTGTCGCTAAGTTGAAATCTAATGGAGTTGGTTTTGATCGTGGTCTTTTCTTTGTTACTGCAATAAGAGATGAGCCAGGGTTTGTTTGGTGATGATGGTTTCGGTAGTGGAATTATTATTGGGTGTTTGGTTGCCGATAATTTTGGTGACTAGTTTTTGGCCTTATTAAGCTTGAAATAAAGAAGGTATATAACTGTTACTGTTTGATTTCATGATCTTTATTGGTTTTATGTTTTTTTATGTTGCTAAAAGGGGTTGTTTGGCTTTATTTCTGATAAAATTGTTTTTGATTAGATACCACTGAGATGTGATATTGCTTGGGATTGTTGTTGTTATGCTAAGAATCACGATTTATGTTTCTGACTTGCTTATACTTTTGGTTATGATTCCATTTCGTGCCACCACCACTCCTTTCGTTGTCGCTAACTATTGCGTGCTACGATAGTGACGGAGGTGTCTGTGATGTGGTGTGCTAGGTTATAGGCTATATAAAATAAGCCAAAGGTAAAATTGGCTGTATATTGAGGTGGGGAAAACGGAGAACGTGTTTGCAGCCATGGCGGCTCGAAGTCTCTTTTACCCGGGTTTCATGAGAATTGTGCCTTATATTTCATGAGAATTGTGGTGATATCGATTGTGAAAGGCTATGTATAATCTGAGCCTTTGATTATGAGGCACGGTGTCGGTGGAAAGGGTGCGGATAAGTATCATGGTGATAGCTATTGAGATTGGTTGTCATCAGCTTGAATTGGATTTGGATTATGGGGACATTGTCTATATTATGATTTGTGGGCAGGCGATGTTTTTTAGACTCACAGCCATTGTGCATTTTTGATCAGTTTCTATTTCATTAGAATTGTGGTGATATCGATTGTGAAAGGCTATGTATAATCTGAGCCTTAGATATAAGGCACGTTCTGTGTGAAAGGGATGCAGTAAGAATCATGGTGCAATGTGTGTTTTGTGATTGGTTGCATTTTTGATCAGTTTTTATTTCATGAGGAATTGGTGGTGATATCGATTGTTGAAAGGCTATTGATTGAAATCAAAAGGCTACGAAAAAAGGTGAGTTATCACAACTTTGCGTTGGCAAACTATTGCATTTGCACCCATGGCGGGGTGCGTCTCTCTGTTCTTCGGGTGTTTGCTACTAGCCTGTTGTACAATACATAAACCATACCAAACTGTATTCGTGTAAATAATTAGCTAACCCTCCTACTCCAAATTCACCCAAAGCCACCCAAATGTATCTCATCCGTTTCCGTTTCCATTATATGTTATCTTACACCTACACCCCACAACCCTTTAAAAGACCTCTTAGATAGTAATGAATAATTCTTGCACCTAGCGATGGAGGTTTGATCCTTTACCAAGCTTATGGTAATTTATATGCTATGACAGGTAATGAGTGTTGATTTTTTGTTTCCCCCTTATGTTATAATTTATTATACACCCGAGTGAAAGAGAGAATCCTAAACACTTATGTGAGGTGCTAGTGTATACTTTCCGTGCTTTTAATTACGATGTCTAGAAGGTTGTGATGTAAAATACTTTTAAAGAGTAGGTAAAATGACCCCTCATATTGTTATTGTCTAGATAGAAAATCCCATTTGCTTGAGGACAAGTAAATCCCAAATGTAGGGGTATTTGATGAGGTGTCATTTTATACACTTTTTTAGGGTCGTTTAACCCCCTAAATCGTGTGTTTAGGCCCAAAATAGGTACTTAATCGTTCCTTTTTAGGTATTTTGCATTTAGAGGGCATTTGGAAGAATTACACGTGACTTGGGCTCATTTGGAGAAGAAACGGACAAGACTACGGACCTACACCAACATCTCAAGATAATGTTCTTAGCGGCTGGAGACGGCATCACAGATACAATGTGACGCCATCACAACTAAGACCAAGACGGCGTCACAAGATTTCACGACGGCGTCAGAGCACATGACCCAGCCCATTATCTAGAATATTCTCTTTCATGACGGCGTCACGATTAAAACGCGACGCCGTCATAGCGATTTTCCTATATATACAAACCCGAATTTAGGGTTTTAAGTGTGTAACTTTAGAATAAAAAGAGGGTACGAACCCTAGTTTGTTTAGCAGCTGTTAGGGACGAATTTAGGGCCTAAAAACCCTATTATACTTCCTCTAACTCATGTTTTAATCAAGTAAGGTTTATTTAATCATTCAATATGTCTATGTATTGTTTGATTTATCTATGTTCTTGCTTTATCTTTAATATGCTTGGCTAAACCTCCTATTGTGTTTATTTATGATTGTATGAAACCTAGAATGTAGATCTTAGTGGTGTTGCTTCTTGTGATGGATGTGCATGTTAGGTCTTAGAAAACCAGCTTTTGTTTGTATCGCTGTTGATATGTCTAGGAAACATGATTGTGTAGAAAGGATACCATCGAGTAACAGTCTTCATACTATCTTGCCCCCTAAAATGGTTGATCCACTCTTAATATATTTCACATGCACGTAGTTACCCTTAGGGTCCTTGTAATAGTCTTCATACTACCTTACTTGTGAGTTGCTCTAACGGAATACTAAGTAGATGGCGGGTTCGTGTAATTCGTTCATGACTTAGGAAATAATTACACAGATCATCACAAGTGTGACAAAGCAACAACACTAGGAGAAGCAATCTAGGGAGTAATACATGATTAAATAAACACAATTATTGTTATCACCATTAGTTTAGATTATTATTTAGTTTAATAGCTAAAACCAACCAACCTCTCTAATATATGATTTACCTGCTTTCATAAAATATAAAAACACAAAAATAATATTCCTTCAACCCTTAGAATTATGTAGAAGTCTAACGATGACCGCATCAACTGCCACAAAAAGTATTTGTTCTGCAAGGACCAGGCGAGGCTGAACACTTTTCAAACTTACATTTTAAAACTTCCCACAACTTAGGATCATCAGCTTGATCTTCAAGACTCTTCTTTATCTTTAAATACAGTTGATGTTAAACATCAGTAGATGATGGTGTAGCAGTTGAAGAGTTGGTTCTAGGATGAACAATAATAACATTGTTTTGTATGTAAGTCTGAAAAAGTTCTTTAATTAACTTTGGCGCATGATCAGCAATTTCCTTGGAAATCAGGGCTGGTACAGTCTCTTGAAATGTGTCTCTTTCTTTCATGACAGCTTCAACTATGACTTTTGGAAGATTGTCTTCAATAATATCATTTGTAGCATTTAAAGCAATCTTAGGAATTACGTCATGGAAAATGTTATCAACATTTTTATGAATAGCATGAAAATCACAGTTAGTAACAAATTTCTTTTCTATTTGCTTAATCATAATATCTTGATGCTTGCATATCTTGTGAAGAGCTTGTGGAATGTGTGTGTACTTGCTGGAAATACGTCTTGTTTTGCTTTGACCTTGAGATGTAGTGGCAGTTGAAGGTGATACATTATCCGTCAATTCCTTAGAAATTGTCTTATCCGAAGATAAGTTTGTCCTAAGGGATCTATAGGGTGAGGGAATTGGTGTCTGCGTCTTCGCATTCCTAGTCTCCAAACTACCCGTCTCTTGAGTTTTGTCCAATGTCTGATCAGTGTGATCATCACTGACATCATCATCATTATCATTATCTTTCTTCTCTTTCTCTTTCTCATTCTCATCATCATCGTCAACTGTTTCTGGATGCTCCTTATGACTCCCGGGCTCTATCCTATTACCAGAATCATCATCGTCATCTTGGAAAACTGAATCAACAAACCTACTAGCATAGGATTCTTCCTCCCTTTCTATGTCATTGCTTAGAGGTGAAATGGGAGTAGTGCTTGATTAAATTTGTTTGACATGAATCTTTAGAGATGGTTTTGGTGAGCTTGTTTCTCCAGCAGTTTGCTATCTCTTTCGCTTCTTTTGAACAACATCACCAGCAATAGTAGTAAGGGTAGGTGTCCTATGGGCGCTAGGTGTCCTAATAGTTCCTTGGGTAGATTTAACCGGTTATGGCTAAATCGTTGGAATGCCTAACCCGATAAATACCTTTGCATACTCCTTTTACTCCTTGGTAGCACGGATGTCATTAGTAAAAAACTCATCTGGAATCAGCATCCCTCGAACAGTCACATTCCCCATAGTGTAAACACTCACCAACGGAATATCATCTTTGATATAATGATACTTCTCTTCAAGTAGTTGAGGAATTGATATTTCTTCATCAAATCAGCAATGATGAGCTTAGTAAAGTGAGGGTATTGGATCTGATCTTTCTTCTGCTGGACACAGTAAAGAAAGTCCCACAATAAAAGAGCAACATAGTCAACATGAATACGGTTGACCACGGCATGAAAGATCTGAAGAATGCTGATCTTTGTCTGATGATGATGTTCTTAAGGTAAGACAATGATTGAACACCTTAAACATAGTCTGCCATGGTTGTGACACTATGTGAAGAAATCACTGACTTTATCAACTTCTCCTTGGTAGCCAACGATCTTCATGAATGGTTGG
>BQNB010024280.1:48020-60902 GCA_026074375.1 Tanacetum coccineum
AAGGTTGAATGTTTTAACTGTCATAGAAGAGGCCATTTTACTAGGGAATGTAAAGCACCAAGAAATCAATGGAACATGAATGGAGATACAGGGTATAGGAGCAGGGACAACACCAGAAGAACTATACCGGTAGAGACCTCTGATGCATTGGTTGTTCAGGACAATGCTTTGATTATGCAAGATGGATTATGATATGATTGGAGTTATATAGCTCAAGATGAACCAGCTGAGTTTGCTCTCATGGCCTACACTTCAAACTCCTCAAGATCTAACACAGAGGTACAATATTGTTCTAAAAACTGTGTTAAGAAATATGAAAAACTTCAAAAACAGTTTGATGAACAAAGACAAACTCTTAGTAAAGCTAATCTAGAAATTGTATCTTATCAGTTAGGCCTAGAATCTGTAGAGGCATAGTTAGAGTTTAAAGTAAAAGATAAAGGTAATGCTGTCACTAGACTTACAAATCAGTTAGAACAAACTTTAAAAGAAAAAGAAGATTTGAAAGCTAAACTAGAACAATTTGAAACGTCTTCTAAAAACTTAAATAAACTGATTAATAGTCAAATAAGTTCTAAAGATAAAAATGGTCTAGGATATGGAGATCAATTGAATGAAAGTTATTCAAGTGGTAGTGAATTGTTTAATAGTGTCTTTGATACACTAGTACAAGTGATGCGACGACAACATCCAACACAAAAATAGGTTATCAAAAAGGATAATGAATAATCAGGTTATTCCTCCTCCTTTAACTAGGAACTACATGCCTTCACTAGCTGACCTATCATTTTAATCGGAATTGGATGATACTGTTTATAGAGCCTATACCAAATAAGTACTAGCGCTAGTGTGTTCTCAAATTGAAACAGTACCTCTCAAACTAGCAATACTAGTGTAGAAATGCCTATGTTTGAATCTGTTAGGCCTAGTGGAGTTATCATTGAAGATTGGGTTAGTGATGATGAGGACATTTTTCAATCTAATGATTTGCAAGCAACAAACAAACCTAGTTTTAAAAGGATTGAGTTTACTAATGCTAGGAATGAATCTGTTAAACCTAAACAAGCTGAAAAACCTAGGATAATCACTAAAAATCCTAGGTTAGATAGAAGAGATTGGAAAGGGAAAATGACTCAAAAAATAGGGTTAGGATTTGGGTTTACAAAAGAAAGCCTGTTTTGTTTTGGCAGAAACAGCCATTCTAAAAAAAGATTGGATTTTCATTGAAAATACAGAGGCTAAAAAGTCTGTTTTAAAAAATATGGGAAAGAATACTGGTCAAAGGGAAATTAGACCAGTTTGGAACAGTGCTCAGAGAATAAACATACAAATAAATTTTTCCAATCTACAGTCTGACAAGGTTTGGAAAGTACCAGTTAGGCGTGCCAAGCAAAGCTCTCTGAGAGCAACATCATCACAAGTACATTCATGACCCGTTAATACTGCGACCCATTCAAATAGATGAATGTTCAAAATTAAAAACAAATACTTTTCAATAAGTCCATATTATCTATTAAGAAGTCGTTTATATAAATCAATAGGCACCCAAATACCAGGATTTCAAATGAAAAAGTTATACGTCAGAGTAAAATAGTTAATACTGCTATGCAAACAGCATTAGTGTGTAAGTGGAAATGGGGTCACTGCTGTTAGAGGCCTCAGCAAGTTGTGTATTTGAAGACTAAAATACTGATTATAAACAATGTAATTCAAGACAATAGTGATCATCAGGGTCTCAAAAAGATAAAATAATATAGATCCACAAGGCATAACTCAAGATCAGTAGTGGCTTGGGTTCCCCAAGAGACACTGACTCTCTTAACTTTTAGGCAGGGAAAAAAGCCACAACAAGCCTTGAAGAACAAAGAATATTTGATAGTGGATGTTTCAGGCATATGACAGGGAACAAAGACTTCCTTACTGACTATCAAGACATTGATGGAGGTTTTGTTGCTTTTGGTGGAAGTGCTAGAGGTGGTAAGATAACAAGAAAAGGAAAGATAAGAACAGATAAGTTAGACTTTGAAGATGTGTTTTTTGTCAAAGAACTAAAGTTTAATCTTTTTCACTATCGCACAAATGTGTAGACCAAGAAAAACAGTGTTCTTTTCACGGAAACAACTAAATAGATTTTCCCTAGGCAAAGCTACTTAGATGAAAGCCAAGTACTGAGCTTAGAGTGTGTTAAAGAATGTGTATTTACGGAGAATTTAAACTGTTTGTGTTCAAAAGCCATAATTTATGAGTCTAAATTATGGCATAGGAGGATGGGTCATGTGAATTTTAAAACAATGAATAAACTTGTGAAAGGAAACCTTGTAAGAGGTCTTCCTCAAAAGATTTTTGCCAATGACACATACTTGTGTGACTTGACAGAAGTGGAAGCAACACCAGCTTCCTGTAAGGACAATACTATATAAGACGCTCTATTAGCCAACCCTACAGATGTTGGCAATATGACCTTGTTTTGGTCTAAACCTCTGTTATAGGAGTATCAACCATAAGACAGTATGCCCGTAGTAAGCGATTGCTGACTATAGCAGGTTTAGCTGGTTTTACTTTTTAGCCCTCTGAAGGAATTATACTAGTGGGATTCTTAAAGAAGATTTTATAACAGAAATAGAAAACCAATTAAACCATAAGGTTAAAGTAATCAGGTGTGATAATAGGACATAATTCAAAAATAGGGAAATGAATGAATTATGTGGATTAAAAGGATAAAAAAGGGAATTTAGTGTTGCCAGAACTCCACAACAAAATGGAGTTGCTGAGAGAAAGAACAGGACTTTGATTGAGGCAGCTAGAACTATGCTAGCAGACTCACTTCTACCTACTGTATTTGAGGCTGAAGCAGTTAATACTGCTTGCAATGTCCTGAATAGGGTCTTAGTGACCAAGCCTCATAACAAGACACCCAATGGAACTTATAATTGGCAGACCACCAAGCATAAGTTTCATAAGACCTTTTAGATGTCTTGTTACTATTCTAAATACCCTAGACCCTTTAGGTAAATTTGATAGGAAGGATGAATAAGGGTTTTTAGTGGGGTACTCTATAAATAGCAAAGCTTTCAAGGTATTTAAATTCTCAAACCAGAAAAAGAATGAAGAGAATCTGCATTTAAACTTTTCTTGAAAATAACCAATTTCAGGACAAGACCTAACTGGATTTTTGATATTGATTCCTTAACAAATTCTATGAACTATCAACCAGTTACTGCAGGGAATCAAACTAACAAAAATAAAGGTCCACAAGAAGCTAATGGTGATACAGGTTTGAAGAAAAGTGTTGACGCTAGACAAACTGAAGGAAAAGAGAAATTGTCAACTCAAGCAATAGATTAATGTTCCCCATTATGGTCTTCTATCTCTTTAAGCTACAAGACTCAGATTAAAACGTATAAAAAGATACGCTATGCCTCTTTCGCTAGGTGACAACTCATGTACAAACACCAGCAATGAGAATGAACAAGCTTTGAAGAATGTTCTTGTAAGATGATGGAATCAAGAGAAGGAGGTTTTCAGAAGCAACAGATAGATCATTATAAAATATGTTTGAAGCACAGTGCAACAGTGAGCTTCTTCAAGGGAAGGCTACTAAAGCCAGCAACACTAACAGTTTATTACTGTATAGCACACTATTAATTCGCTAGTGCGAACCCAAGAACTTCTAATGAATGCTAGACCATTATTTATTATCTCTAGGGATCCTTTCCTCTTGAGTCAATTATTTCATATGACACTCTCATACCTTATTTAGAGATACCTGTTAAAGTTCAAAATACAGCATTTTTATTGCACGTGCTTTTGATGATGAAGATTGGACACTTACAATTCCTCCTTTCGATGAACAAGTTTGGGTACAGAGCTGATTTCAACAACATGGAACCTTCCACTGTTATCAGTCCTATTCCCACACACAAAACTTGAGATTAAACTATATCATCCTAAAGATCAAATAATTGGAGATCTAAAGTCAGCAGTACAAACAAGGGCATTGACAAAGAAGAGTTCTGTGAACATGCTGATTTAGCAACATTAAAAAGCAGAGATGTCAAATCATAAAATTTCTTAAACTACTTCTTTGCCTATTTCCTCTCTCAGTAAGAACCCCACAAAGAAAGCTTAACCCTTGATGAAGCAAGGATGGTTTTGAAGCAATCAAGAAAGCTGATCAGTTTCAAGGATCAGAAGGTTTTGGACCCTAGTTGACTCACTTATGGGTAAGAAAGCTATTGGCACACAGAGGGTGTCCAAGACATAAGACAGAAGAAAGGGGGATCGTAGTATTGGAAATAAAGCTAGTTGGTTTGCACAAGGATACAAACAAGAAGAAGGTATAGATTAGATGAGATTTTGCTCCTGTTCTAGGATTGAAGCAATCAGTTATTTTTAGCGCTATGCAAAATTTATGAATTTTCCTTGTATACCAATGGATGTTAAAAGTGCCTTTCATCTATGTACATTGAAGATAGGTAATAGTAAGCCAACCTCCAGGTTTTATGGACCCAGAATTCCAAATAACGTTTACAAAGTGGAGAAAGCCTTATATGGTCTACACCAACTTGTAGAGCCCTTGTAATGAACTCTCTCTTAACCTATCTGCTAAACAATGATTCTACAGATGTCAAATTGACAAGACTTTGTTCAGAAAAAAGTCAAGGATGAATTCTCACTGGTACACAGTAAATGTAGATGACCGTCATCTTTGGGTTTCACTAAAAATCTTTTGTTGAATAGATTTTGAGCAAATAATACACAAAAGGTTCTAATGATTCAATGTTGAGAGCCTTAGTTACTTCTTGGGTTTACAAGTCAAGCATAAAGAGGATGGGATCTTCATTAGTCAGGACAAGTATGTTGGTGAAATCTTGAAGAAATTTGGTTTTTCTAGTATAAGGACATCCAATACTCCTATGGAAACCAACAAGGCTTTGACAAAAGATGAAGATGGTGAGGATGTTGATGTCCATTTATACAGGTCAATGATTAGGTCATTAATGTACCTTACATCCTCCAGACCAGATATTATGTTCTCAGTTTGTGCATGCTTAAGATTTCAAGTTCAACCAAAAGTTTCCCACTTGAATGCAAACCTAAAGGGTCAACCCAATTTAGGCCTTTGGTATCCTAAGGACTCTCCTTTTATATTGGAAGCCTTTTCAGACAGTGACTACGCAGGTGCCAGTTTGGATAGGAAATCCACAACAGGAGGTTGTCAATTTCTTGGTTAAGTTAATCTCTTGGCAAATGTAAAAAGCAGACCTAGGGATGGATCTAATTCCACTACTGAAGTCTGAATATAGTGAGCTGCTTCTCAACTGCTTGTGGTTAAGTACTTTGGATCCAAAATTAGATTTGGATTATGGATATAATTTCAAGAGACAAAGATCAGTTTGACAAATGAGAGTGCTATTTGTTGTTGTCAATAATCCTGTCAACCATTCTAACACAAAGCATATAGAATTAGGCATCATTCATTAAGACACCTATAAAAGAGATTGATAGAGATGGTCAAGATACAACACTAATACTAAATAATGGCCTGATTTGCTCACTAAAGCTTTTGATGTGAGTAGATTTAATTTTCTGGTGGCAAGCATTTGTATGCTTAATCTGTAGCTGCATGATCTTCAGGGGAGGTTAATGGTGTATAAGTGTAGCGGATTATACACAAGTGCTATTTGGATTGAAGTTGAAGGGTAAACATGATAATCAATTACTTAATACTGATGGGCTTAGCTTTCTCTACTTTAAGAAACTTTGTACTCACTAGTACAAATCTGGGATTTCGTCACACATGCTATTTTTTGAACGGCCACACAGTCAGATATTTATGTGACTAAATGTACCATGATAAAATAAACAGCCACACTTGAACCATTTTGTGTGACCATTTCGGAATTTCATTGTCACACATTTGAATATTTATGTGACTAGAGGTAACTGGTAATTTTTTGTTGATTATTTAGTCACTTATAATTTGGGACGTGTGACAGATACAAATAAGTTTGAAACATTAGTCACACTATATATATACATATGTGACAAATATATGTCACACAATTGAGCAGTGTGACTAAAATCTATATATGGTCACATGAAGTAATTGTGTATGTGGCTAAATCATATAGTCAAGTTTGTCACACGTTATTTAAAAGTGACTGCTATTTTTTGACCGAAACATAAGTTTGAAGCGATTATCAAACGATATACATTTAAAGTGACAACTATATGTAACACACTTGGAACACTTGGCCGCTCTATTTGCATCTATTTTCACACAAAAAAATTTAAAACCTTTGATAATATACACTCAAAATTTTTGATTATCCCTTCTAAATATTAACAAGCCCCGTATTGAATTATCCCTCCATCTTTCTAAAAAAATGAAACTTATTCCCAAAATTATACCTTCACACTCTCAGGATCCCCCGCCCTCTTTTCCCAAAATTCAAAACCAATCGTTTCATTCGAGATTTCAAACATGGAGGCGATTTGCACAAACACTCACCTAACACTCGATTTCAAACCAGTTTTAAGTGACCGGTAGGTACTCATTATTACAAATCATTTGTTAATGTAATGTTTATCTATATAAAGATCCAGTACAAATAATTGATTGTAAGTATTTAAGACTCAGTCCTGTACGCGACTGGCCTATTATCTCCAATATTTTCACATCCAAAACATTCAATATTCCAATCCAAAACCATCAAAGCGTGTATGACTTGCTTGTTATCCAATATTTAAATCACCAAAACACCAGAGATGAAGATATTGAATATCTTTGCATGTCATTCAATATTAATTCAATCATGAATTTTTGATTGTGAGGTAGGCACTAACCTTAATTTTCATCTAATATAGTCTTAATTTTTATTAATTTTGAGTATTTACTATTATCACAATTATACGGGGAAATTTTTCGCTTTATTACATTACTTGCATTGTCAATGTCTCAGTATGTCATGTAACTTACATAACTAAAGTAGATGAGCTCACGCAACCTATCTATGGCAATCCTATCTTCATATATGTCAAGCAAATATCATAACATGTCAAGTCAATATCATCATAATCTTTTTACAAGGTACATTATTCCTATAATATACTATTCGCAATGTTATATCAAAGCGGGCTTTAAACCGTTATCGTATGCCTCTAAACCCTAAACCATGAATGATTAATATCTAAAGTGAATGCACAAGCCACTAAAGCATATGTACAAGCAATATAACATCTCATTTGAAATATAAAATCTCTTCAAGTCAAAGTACAAGTCTCTAAAATCTCAATGTACAAGTCATTAAGCATGACATCTAAAAATAAGCCGTTTTTACCTCAGTTTTCTTCCCAATTCGTCTTCACACCACTTATGTACTCAAGCTACTAACACTCAATTTCTACAATGTGTAAACCTTTATTATTATATCATAATCTTTCTATACACATTTTTTATACTCTCAAAACCCTATTCAAAACCCTAAACCATAAAACCGATGCTAGTTCTACAACATATGATCGTTTTTCTTTCGTTTTCTATCAATTGTAAACCTTCAACCTACTCGTACTTAAATAAGTTATAATAACATAAATTACAACATTATCAATCATAATCCATTATCATTTCATCATTCTACATCAATTACACAAAGAACGAATCCAGAAAACCCTAATTATGCCCTAATTGTGATTTTGACCAGTTTTACTTCATTTTTTTAGACCATCTCATTCTCAAGTAAGCAATCAAGAGTCATTGTAAACTCATAAAATGAGTTTACAAATCATCATCAATCACTATCTTGACAATGTACCTTAAATTCAAGCTAGAAAACCCTAAAGGATTCAATTTGTGCCCTAATCTCAAAACCGCGACTATTTTCTCTCAAATTTTGAACCCATTTCATTCAAACCACTTCATCATTTTCGTTAAATATCCAATATATAAAGCCTTCATGAACACATATTTAACCATTTACTTTATATTCATATGCGAAATATAAGCTTTGAAACCTATGAAAACCCTAAACCGCATACAACCAAACCCGCGACCCCATTTCTTTGTTTTAAACCCGTTTTAACCCAAACCAATTCCTAATCTTTGCTAATTTTTGATTATAATCCTTAATATATGTCTTAGGATCAGTAACCTATCATTCTTAATCAAATGAATACGAATTACAAGCTAGAAAACTCAATCCGAGCCCTTATGAGCCCTACTTGAACCCGTGAACCCTTTTCTTGCAAAATGACCCATTTCAAAGCCTTTCTTTGCAATCAAGCACCTCCATGACTAAGCTACTTCATTCCTAAGCAGCTTACAAGCACCTCCCTTCATTCTTTATGTATAAAATGAGCACATGGTCACTTGTATCTTCTTGTTTCTTCTAGTTTCTAGCCGTGGCATGCAAGGAGATAAACAACACATCAAAGCTAGTTTTCTAGCTTATACACCACATCTACTAGCTTCTACACATCATATACTAGCCCCTACATGTGTCAAGACCAGATCTTATAAGTTTCTTAAGCTCTTTGATCTCAAAATAGTATAAATAGGGTCCTTGTGTGTTCATTCCAATTCGCACCACCCCTCTTCTTTCTATAACCCTTATAGGCAGCAATCCTTTGCTCCCTTATGATCCTAGGATCATTAAAGAAGTTCAAGAAGTGAAGCCCTGAAGAATTGAAGCTCCGGAGTGAAGATACAAGGCGAACAAGTGGAAATACTACCCGAAACGACCCATTTCCACCATTTTTGATCCTTGAAGCTCAAACCCAGGTTCTATTGTCTTCATACCTGCTACTACATCCTTATAATGTTCATATGATCCTAAATAAACTCTTGTTAAAGTTTCATAACCCAATTCATGCTCATTTTCCATTTTGATCCAAAACCGTACACCCGAAACCCTAATTTCGCGTTTTTCTTAAAACTAAATGTTATAATGATTAAATATTGTTATAATCTATCCTAGCATGCTTAACTAATGTTAAAATAACCACTTTATTGATTAATGAAGGAATTTGAACTTAAAACCCACGCGTTTACATTTTGAAACCCTAATTTGACCCATTTTACTTACTAGCTTAACGAATCGTTATTTTAAACTTGTGTTGCGTTAAAACTTCATATTTTAGTTTATTATAACTTATAAATGTCTATTGAAATGTTAAACTAAGCTTGCATGGCAATTTGGACATGTTTTGTAATTATAATCCATGCAAGGGGTATATATCGTAACTTTCGGAAACTTATAACTAAAGGGGCTGAATATGTCATTTTATCAAAGTTATAACTATAGGGGTCTATTATGTCACTTTTCAAAGTCCAAGGTTTACTTGGTATATCTTTTAAAGTTGAAGGACCAAAGTCATAAAAATGCAAACCCTAGGGGTCTACTTGCAATTTCCAACCTAGGTCTAAAAGTACATTTTAAAAAAAGTATAAAACACATTCAAACATTACAAGACATAACTTTTAAATAACGACTTGACGTGCTTAACCATTCCAGATAATGAATAAAACTCTTAAAACCGATCATCCGGAAGCTATATTGTACCACAATACTAGGGAGCTTCATATTAAGAGGTTTCATCTTGGTATTACGTTCTGACTGAGTTGTTGGGTTTACGATTTAAAGTGCCCTAGCTCCTCAAACGTTTACTGAATGACTTTTGAATTATGATGGCCCGAACGGTGATACAATAATTCCAAACTCTTCAACCCCCCCCCAAAAAAAACCCTTAAAACTAAAGTTCTAGAGTACAATCTTCCTAAAACTCAACATATTTACTCAGGTTGCGTGACATGGGCTATTTATTATCATTTGCTATATCAACCTTCCCCAGTTAAGATTGTGATAAGGTCGTCAGCTTCATTTTGGCATATTTAATACATCTACATAATCAGGTGAAGTTCATAACCTCGCCTTTACTTATTTACATGTTTTATAAACCCGCGAGGGGGATACATGCTTGTTACAAACTCTTTTACATACTCATTTATCTTATAACAATGTGATTACTTTTCAAAGACTTAATGAATTCATAATCTCACATATCTTATAAACCCGTGACACCTACTATAAAATCATGAATGCAAGTGTTATGCTAAACTATATGCTATCCTGATATATTATTGCCTAGGTACATGGAAATATCTATTTGGGTAGTATCTCCCAATATCTCTTTAGTATCTCTTTGGGTAATATCTCCCAGTATCTCTTTGGGTAATATCTCCCAATATCTCTTTGGGTAATATCTCCCAATGTCTCTTTGGGTAGTATCTCCCAATATCTCTTTATCTCTTTATGTGATTCATGAGTTTAGGGTGATAATACTCATTCACTATGACAATAATGTTCTTCATAACAATTATTCCTGCAATGTCCAAATTTCCATATACTTGTATTTAACTATTACATTTCAAACCTATGAATTTCACTCAACCTTTGTGTTGACCCTTTTTAGCATGTTTATCTCAGGTAATTGAGCAAGTTGCGGTACGGAGTGGCATGGACTCGAAGATGGCTGAACTGTTATCATTCAAACATAATGTTTAGATTTTAGGACCCTGCATTTTGTAAAAACACTGATTATAATGAATGATAACTACATTTTTCCAACATGTCTCTTTTAAAGTTAGTTTTCTATGATTAAATTATGATTGTTGTATCCAATGAAAGTAATACCCTAGATTGAGCTTCCGCTACTATAATGTAAAAATGGGGTTTACAGAATTGTATCAGCGCATTGTTAGTAAAGAACAAGGTCAAAACCTAACTATAACCAACATTTCTTTTCTAGCCATCAAATTTTTTAGCCATCAAAGTCCTCCGTGCCACTACATTCCGGAACAAGTATGTAAATATACATATCTATTATACTATTACATAAATAACTTATGTTATTTACAAACTAGGTTGTTATCAGAACGATGTCTTCTCCCAACCGCTCTACTTCCGATATTGAGGATGCTTTTTCCTCTATAAATATTCTTAACTATACTTCGGTCTCATCAGATTCTTTCCCAGCTTCATTGGGAAGCAATTCTTTTAACTCTTCGGAAAACTCTACAGATAATATAATCCCACCAGTATTCTCATCTTTCTACAATAATACTTATTTGAAGGACGTACAAGCAATTTATGCTAAGGAATTACCTATTTCATCACCAGATCCTATTACTCCACCAGCTATTTTGACTCTATCTCCGATATTACCACCTAAGAAGCGAATCTGTTCCTCATCTTCTTCCTCAACTACGTTATCTAATTCATCTCGGAATCAAACTTGTAATTTGGTATCACCATCCTTCTCAGTTTATACTTCTACCCCACCTCAAGTATTTGAAATAGGAAAATGTTCAGATAAGATGTATCTGAAACATCATGAGAAACAAGTTGAAGATATCTTAAATTATTTAGATGAACTCCATCTTCACCGCATTGAGAGAATGGAAGAAGAACGTACTAATGGTAACGAACTAAAGACCGAACTTAAGAGAATCCGCACTCAGATTATCAGACTTCAAAAGAAGCGGTTAGGACAAAAGGATAAGATTGCCTTTGCTCACTACAGAATTTCCGATCTTGAACAAATCATTGAGAAAATCCAAGCTCGTCACCAAACAGATCAGGAGGATCTTTAGGATGTCATCTACCGGCTCAGAATCAACAAGCTCTTAGAATAGTTATAGCTTTATCCTAGCCATGGGATGTGTGGTATAAATAAAAACGCTTGTCTGTGTACAGTAAGAAGGCAAGTTATTTATAAAGGCAATCCCGTTTCGTATCTTATTATTTCCAACTTATCGCTCTTTCATCATCATTTCCACTAATTGCATCATTATCTCCGTCTTCATGAATCATACCATAACCCCTAAGTGCTTAAAATTCAAAAATAAGCATTTCTCTTTAAGCATTTTAAGCATCACATTTTCTTTTAAATATTACCTTTCAAAACTTGTGATGTCATTCTTACTACGCGTTATCTTGTGTTGATAGAATGCCTCCCAAAAGGACGTCAACATCTGAAACACCAGCCATAACTTTAGCTGTCATCCGGCAATTAATTAATGATGGCATTTCCTCAACTCTGAAAGCACAAGCTGCATCAATGGCAAGTGCTAGTAATCCCAATAAGAACACCGGGACAAGCGAAACTCCAGTAGCAAGAAAAGAAATCAACAATCACAAACGAAAGTTTGATGATAGAAGGAACACCACCAACAATAACAGCTATTCCAATAATCGTGACAAAGACAACTACCCTAATGATCGCAACAACAATAACCACTCCATCAATCACATCAACAAAAATAACTACCCAGATAATTATAACAATAACAACCGCAACAATGATTACCATCACCAGCAAAATAGAAGACAAGAACCTATTAGGACTTATCCTCCCAAAAAATACCATGGAAACCTTCCTTTATGTACAAGATGCACCCTACATCACACAGGAGTTTGTACTGTCAAGTGTCGGACTTGCAACAAAGTGGGTCATCTGACCAGAAACTGCAGAGACAAAAGATCAACCGCTGAAAACAACTCTTGAGGATACTTAGGTTCGCCACCAGTTACATATGAATGATCATCTGAAACCCACTTCATAAACCCCAAACACCAAGCTATAATCCTTGTCATTCATTATTTTATCTAGAATCCTACCCCAAGACACGTAGCATAAGAATCAACACTCTTAGTGTAACACCCCCAAATTGGGTCACAGCGGAATATGGGTCCGGGGCGTGTTACTTCTCAGATCAATAACACAAGATATATATAGAACGACCCGAAGCTTAACTTGTTCACTTGATCAAAATACAAAGATTTTCAGCCCATGACAGATAACAAAATGAAATGTGACAAA
>BQNB010024281.1:0-60901 GCA_026074375.1 Tanacetum coccineum
ATGCCTCGAGTTCTTAAAAGAGTTTTCCCCAAATGGAGAACCATAAGACTCTCACTAGGTTTTCTACTAAAGTGCCTAGATCGCCACATCCATCATATAACATGATTGCGTGAGTCTTAAAGCAGAGATAAGACAAGAATAGAGTAACATGGCAACTTAATTAACTTTTAATTTTAATCTATTCTTATTATCAAGTAACATTGCAATTGATTCTAGGTGTTTATTCATTATTTATGGCAAGGATTGCATGTCATTGCCATAATTTTTCAATAAAAAAATAAATAAACTAGATTTCATGCAGCCCTAAGCGTGTTTAATTATGTGTGTAACCCATAATACACCAAACGAGTTAGCTCGTGATGCCACTGTTGTAATTTAACTAACTGTTAACCATTAACAACCACGAGTACACAGCAGATATGGATCATGTTTGATTCATATAGTTAACACACAATAAATAAACAAAAGGTAAATAGAAAACTAACCCTTGAAGTCAACAACAAATGTTATGAAACAAAATGACTAAGATGTCACCTCTACGGTTGCTCACACAACACGTCAACAAGTATGTCATGATGCTATTCGTTACTTTACGTCTCTCAAACACCATGTGTTACTTTTTTCTTGAACCGAATATCACAAACAACCCGTGTTTAATACTTGTTCTAGATCTGTTCCAAATACCAAGTGGTATGCGTTTGGTTCGAACCAAAAAACAAACAAAAAGGAAAAACCCAAAAATGACCTTCAAGGGGCTCGTACCCAGGTATGCTTAACACAACCATTGGACTAGAAATCCTTTAGTGTACAAACCTTCTGTTGAAAAGCTTTTATGCCAAAACATCACATGCATGTAATTTGCATGGATGTCACTCCATACGTATACAATAATGCATATATTAAGGGTTTTGCTTTTTGTTATAACGTGGGAGATAACAACGAATAAAATGTTGTATTCGGTTGCATAGGACAAGTAAAAATCTGTGATGTATGTCGTACATAATGACTTAGGGTTGAGGGGTTTATATACCCTTCAAGCCCAAATCATGATAGAATTTGGAAACCTTTTTTCCATCCTTATCACAACTCTCCTTTATCTTTATCTCTAAGAACCAACGAACCTAGACACTCTCTAGATCCTTCTTATGTGGCCGGCTAACATTAGGCTACCACAAGGTTTGTGTCTAGTCATTTTTAGTCCTTTGGTTTACAATAGAAACGTACATGAAGTTTAAACGCACTCTAAGTGTTTTAACGTGTGTGACCCCAATAGGCTGACACATTTCTAGTCGTACACGGCTAATACAACTACCTTAACCCAACACCCCCTAGTTCCTGTCCAGTTTGTGTACACTGTAAATCGTTTTTTCTAAATCTACGTTGATAACCGCAACTACTAGGTTACCATGTAATTTTTAAGTGATGATGTAATTAGATGCATAAATCCTCCAAAGAGTACTCTAATACCCACAACGCTAATTCATTGTTCTGGATACTAATCTTTCATGTGAGCAAGAGAACGAAAAAGAAACATAAGTAAGATATTGTTCGAGAATCAACCAATAAATATAGGTTAGATTAGATGTTCCGATACGTGATACATATAATATTTGCGAAATCCACCGTAACACGTAGCAACAGTGAATACAATATTTAGATGTAATTGCAAAAATATTTGGACTTCATAGTAAGTTTCCCTGTGCATTAATAATGCACACATTTGCAATTAATGTTGAAATAAACACAAACGGAAGCTTGATACTAATTCTAACACGAGTGTTATGCATATACTGTTGGATTTTACATCTATTAACAATTAAACAAATCATGAGTACGCAGCGGAAAGATCAAACACGTATAGAATTATGTAATCAATAAAGGATTGAAGCATATACCTTTTGCACGAAATGATACACCGATTTAATAGGTAACCGTTAACACCGTCTTTAATATATGCGTGTGTATAATACCACGCGAACCACCAAGATTAAAAGTATGATCTCTCTAAGTTTCCACACACAATACGTTCTTAGTAAACAATGTGTATGCTAGTACTAATAGTGTTTAAACAAACGATCTCTTCGTCTTTGATCCAATCAACACACGAAACACCTTCTTGAGATTAAATTACAAAACAAAACCTTAAAGTTTGTTTGTATGATCACACGACAAGGAGGAGGAGAAAACCGACACCCTTTGTGGGTTTGGGGCCGGCAAAATAACAAGAGAGACAAGGGAGAGCTTTTTGGGTTTCAAGTTCTATTTTCAAAACACCCTTGGTCTTCCTTTTAAAGCCCTCATAGACTTGGTTGGATAACTAGCAATCTCATAAGTACTCACACTCGGCTCACACCCAAACTCATCACGAGCAACCAATCGCAATACACTCACACACGGCAAAACTACACTCTCAACTAATCATGAAACAACACAAAGTACCGCTATCCATGAAAACCGGACAAAATTTCCTTTATTAATATGAAACGTTTAAACATTAATTAATATATTAAATACATTGTTCTACATATTAACGTGTGCGTCCTCTTAGGCTCGAATAATTTCCAAACATATATAATTTATATTTGTTCATATTCCAACATCTCCCACTTAGACATGTATAAATTATATAATAACATTGGTAAACGTCTAGCAACACGCCAATGCTCCCAGAAACATCCGAGTGTGGTTTCTCAAAACACGAACAAAATGATTTTTGAATTTACAATCCTTTTGTTTCCGATACCGTGTTAAAAATAGATATGGATCAAGGTCATTCTATTGTGTAACGATTCTGTTTCTCGTATATGTAACTAATCAAGATTACCAAAAATCAATGATACATATCTTCATGAGTTCTCGGGTACGGCCATACACATGTCTGATTAATTCCACGAGGGGCCCAGTGGCATCATTCTTCAACCTTTGAAGGAACAAATTCTATATTAACTACAAGTGCCTAGTCATCATGTTTCAAAATCACTTCTGAAATAGCCCTTATTAGTTATCCATATTTTAGGATAACTTAGACTAGACCAAGAAGGATTATCCACATATGCAAGACCTACTTGCATCTCAAGTCTAATGATTTTGTAAATAAAATCACTTACAAGGTTTACTTAATGACGACGATCCATAAAGTAATATCCTTGTGTTGGGGAAATCCAATATTCATCTTATGAATATCATGTAAGTTTGGTGGACGCATCCTTAATATCAACAATATCACCAATCACTCAGAATTATCTTAATTTAACAATATTTCCATATTGTTAACCGACAACGGATTAATTTAGAATAATAACTATTATTATTCACGGATTTAAATATGCAAATATATGACACAATTTAAAATAAAAATAACAAAATACCAAGTATCATTATTATAAAATAAATTGTTTAAACATCCCTTATCCAAATACTAAACACAGATCTACATGAAACTACTAGCTAAACGAAGTCCCATTCTCCTAGCATGTTGAGTAAGCTTTCCTTTAGGTAAAGCCTTTGTAAAAGGATCAGCCAGATTGTCATCTGTGTGAACTTTAAGGAATCTTATTTTGCGTAATGCAATGCACTTACGAACATAATGATATATCCTATGGTAGTGTCTAGTGCCTTTTTGAACTCCCGGTTCGTTGGCAAAATGAAGTGAGGCTGAATTATCACAAAACATCCCAATAGGCTCATTTATTGTTGGTACTATACCAAGCCTTGAAATAAATTTCCTAATCCAAACAGCTTCAATTGCAGCTTCTGAAGCAGCTATGTATTCAGCTTCTGTAGCAGACATTGTAGTAGTACTTTGCTTGGAGCTTTTCTAGTCCATTGCGCCTCCATTCAAAATGAAGACATATCTTGTTTAAGATTTTGTATCATCTCTATCAGTTTCAAATCCAGCATCGCAATAGCTTTCAACTCGAAGTTCAGCTTCCGGATTTCCACCATAAACCAAGAACATACTTTAGTATTTCTTAAATACTTAAGAATATTTTTCACAGCAGTCCAGTGACATTCACCAGGATTCTGTTGAAACCGGCTGGTAATATTTTACGTGAACGCAACATCAGGTCTAGTGCATTTTACAGCATACATAATAGATCTCACGGCCGAAGCATAAGGTACATTTTTCATACGCTTCACCTCTTCAGGTGTTGAAGCACCTTGTGTTATGTTTAAGTCAAATCTTTCTTGCATGGGGATATGACCACGTTTGAAATTATCAATTCTATATCTCTTTAAGATCTTATCCATGTAAGCATTTTGACTAAGTCCAATCAATCGCTTTAACCTATCTCTATAGATTTCGATTCCAAGAATAAATGTTGCTTCTCCCAAATCCTTCATAGAAAAACACTTCCCAAGATAATCTTTTACACTTTGTAAACTTGGAATGTGATTTCCCATGATGATTATGTCATCAACATATAAGATGAGGAATATAACATTACTCCCACTAGCCTTTTGATATACACATAGCTCATTAAGATTTTGATAAAATCTAAACCTTTTGATTTTCTCATCAAATCTTTTATTTCAGCTTCTTGATGCTTGCTTAAGACCATAAATGGATCTTTAAAGCTTGCATACTTTTCTAGGATGATCAGGATCGATCAACAAAACCTTCAGGTTGTACCATATAAATGTGTTCATCAAGATCACCATTTAAGAAGGTTGTTTTTATATCCATTTTCCATATCTCATAATCATAGTATGCCGCTATAGATATGAGAATCTTAATATCTCTAATGTCAGCAACGGGTGAGAACGTTTCTTCATAATTAACCCCGTAGAGTTGAGTATAACCCTCTGCTACAAGACGAGCTTTATAGGTGTGTACAATACCATCCATGTCAGTCTTTTTCTTAACAATCCACTTACTCCCAACAGTCTTACAGCCAGGAGGAAGATCGACCAGGACCCATACCATATTGTCCATCATGAATTGTATTTCCGCATTCATAGCGTCGATCCACTTATAGAATCAGAATCTAACATCATGGCTTTATAGCTAGTGGGTTCATTAAGATCCCCTAGACTATGCTCCTCTGCCTCTACATTTAGACATAAACGACTTGAAGCTCGACGTGTCCTTTCAGACCTACAAATTGGAATCTCTTCCTCTTGTGGTGGTTCAAAACCTTCAACCTCTATAGGAATTTCGCTAGTGATTTCAGAAGGTGATATAGGTTCATCTTGAATTTCTTCAAGATCTATGGCCCTCCCACTGACTTCGTGAGTTATGAGATTTTTCAAAAAGAACTCTGCATACCCCGCAACAACTATTTAGTTTTCAGGTGGGAAGTAAAAAATAGTAACCCATCGTTTCCTTTTGGTATCCTATAAAGATACACTTAACAGATCTTTGTTGGAGTTTGTCAGGCGTATCCCGCTTCACAAGCGCCTCACATCCTCAGACCTTTAAGTAAGACAGATTATGAACTTTTTCGTACCATAGTTCATATGGAGTCTTATCAACCTTCTTGGTTGGAACCATATTGAGAATGCGTGTTGCAGACTCTAGAGCATAATCCCAAAAGGATAATGGCAGAGTAGTAAGATTCATCATAGATCAAACCATGTCTAACAAAGTACGATTTCTCCTTTCGGACATGCCATTGTGTTGTGGTGTGTATGGAGGAGTAAGCTGCTGGACAATTCCACAAGCTTTAAGATAATCTTTAAACTCTTGGCTTATGTATTCACCACCTCGATCTGATCGAAGAGCCTTGATTGTCTTCTCGAGTTGATTTTCCACTTCATTTTTAAACATCTTGAATGTTTTAAAGACCTCATGTATATGATTAAGAAGATAAACATAACCACAACGACTATAATCATCCATAAATGTAATGAAGTAGCTAGCACCTTGTTTTAACACATGTCTAAGTGGACCACAGACATCGGTATGTATTATTCCAAGAAGATCAGTCGCCCATTCGGGACGATGTGGAAATGATTTCCTTGTCATCTTATCCGATAAAAAAGATACGCATTGATCAAATGACTCATCATCTGTTGATTTTAAAAGCCCTTTGTGTTGCAGCTTTTCAATACGTTTTTTACTTATATGAGCAAGACGACAGTGCCATAGATAAGTAGAGTCCAAATTGTGTTTGGCTCTTTTAGTGCTAACATTATAAATAGAATTAACATTTGGTACAATATTATGGATGTCAATTTCATAAATACCATTGCTGGGAATAGCATTAAAATAGTGAACATTGTTCTTAGAAACTGAAATACCAAAATCTATAAAACGTTGGACAAATCCATTTTCAACTAAACGGTGAACTGAAACAACACCTCTGGTTATAGAAGGTGCATAATGACAATTGTCCAAACAAATCACAAGGCCATTAGGCAAAACCAAGTCAAAACTTCCTATGGCTTCTACTTGCGCACGAACACCATTGCCCACGTACAAATAGAGAGCTCTTTGTTTCAGCTTCCTTGCTTCTCTAAACCCCTGTTTTTTTAATACAAATGTGAGTACCACAACCAGTGTCATACACCCAAGACTTATTAAGGAAAGCAAATAATTCTATTGTGAAGATACTTGAAGAACTGGCAGAGCCAACTTGCTTCTTTTTCTTCAATAACTCAACAAGATATACAGGACAATTCCTCTTTTAATGACCCACCTCCTTGCAGTGGTGGCAGGCGTCATCCTTAGCTGTGTGTTCTTTAGTAGAAGGTTTAGGGTTTTTAGGTTTAGGGACATAAACTTATTTATCTTTTTTATTGCCATTAGCTTTACCCTTGTTTTTTACTTTAAGCGATTTCTTATTGGCTTTCTGGATTTTACCACTTTTAATCATCATTACTTGTGGTGTTTCAGCCTTTTTAGGTAAACCCTTTTCATACTCAATGAGCATATCATGTAGTTCACCCACTGTCTTCCCCATGTTATACATATTGTAATTTCTTACAAAACCAGAAAAATTTGTAGTAAGGCCATTTAAGATAAGACCTACTATAATTTACTGTGGTAGCACATAACCAAGACGTTCCAACTAATCCACATATCCTTTTATCTGGATGACATATGCAGCAACTGGTTTACCCTCCTCTTGTTTGCAAGCATGGAAAGTTTGGATTAGGTCAAACCTCTGCATTCCATTCTAACAACACTTGTGCATCGGAATTAGCATTAGGAGCCACGGGTAATGGTTGTTCAATGACAAACATTTTCTTTTCAACTCTCAAGACTAACTTAAGTTGACGAAACCTGTCATTAAAATTATTTCCAGAAAGTTTTTCTCATTCAAACATCGACCTAAAAGCCGAATGGTTTATGTTTTGAACAGGTTGGTGTGCCATCTACAAAACATAGTTTAAAGTTCAAGAATTAGTATTTTCGATAAAACTTCTTGAAGAAAATTAATTACCCATGTTTAATTAAATAAACAATTTATTTTACAAAGACTAGGATCCTACTTGACATACCACCATCATATCAGTTGATCTGCTAGTGATGGTGTACTCAAAATGTAACTGACGATCAATAATTGCCACCGGTGCAATTCCTAGAACATTATGGGACTTACTTTATTACAATAATATTCTAGTAAGCATGTTTATCCCATCTATGCCACGATCTAAGGTCTCACCTATAAACCGATTAAGTCGTCCAATAAAAAACTGTGATTATGTAACACTAATGTCTCATGAAAAAGTGTATAATCACCTTGGGATTACGATCTACGTAAGTCTCACCCATAGTAAAAGGCATCATCTACAAGTGTTTTTACAAATTGGATGGCAATAACTTATTTAAAAGGGTATAATATTTGTTGTCACAAATATGTACAAAGAGGCATGCATACATCTTTGTATCATAGATTTAAATAAAATTTTTACTCAATTAAGTTATTTATTACGATATCACATATTTTCAATACATCTAATATATAAATAGTGTTACCTTTGAAAATTTGACGATTCAACGTGTTTCCAAATATAAAGATTAAAGAATGGTTAAAAACGTGTACACTCTAGTGACATGCCATGGTTCACGGTAACTTCAATCGAACGCACAAAGAAGCGGAGAATCACGTCAGCGCGAAGCATGTTAAAAACCTGAATTCTTTAGGAATGTTGACCACTCCGCCTTAAACTTCTCTTATAGTTTGTTCTAGTGGATGAGCCGTACTTCCCATGAGTCCATAGCGTTCAGTTTTAACCAATCAAATAAAACTTAATTTGGAAACATAATATGAACTATAAATAGTCCATAACAAATCTGATTTAATAATAATTAGTCATGTTTATATTTATTTTTTTAAAAACTCTTTTATTTTCTCACAAGTCAAACTTAAAATAAAACAATATAAACACAAAACTAATTTACATAACAATTATTCAAAATAACAACCCTTAACAATTAAGTCACGCAAATATCAATATATGATCCTGATTATCTAATAATTAAAATATGTATATATTCATATAAGGCTCATTCGTCCTATAAACTCCGGCCACATCCATCGACATAATCGATTGTGTAAGCCTTATACAAATAAAAACCACATAGAACATAAATTTTTAAAACTACTTTTAGGCCCCATTAAGACATGAAGGTCTTCCCTAGCTTTTAAATTTGTGGATCGATAACCACATAAATTTAATTTCCTATGTTTAAGTCTTGATCATCATATTTGCATAATAATTTTAACAATTAACAAGATTAATATCATATATCTTTCCATGATAAAATATGCATGTATTTATCATGTATACCGAATTAACAATTAATTTATAACATAAAACCGGATCAATTAACAATTTAAACATATACAATTTTATTCATAATATTGCATACAACCTAAAAATTGTCTAATCAATTTTAATAACCAATAAAAAATTAGATCTTGATGCATAAAAATTGAATCTTGACGCATAAAATGCCCAAAGGGCTTACAAAATTAATTAAGAACACTAATTTTCTTGTCCAATTTTTTTACTTGTAATTACAAATTCATATACGATGGCTCGTGATGCCACTGTTGGATTTTACATCTATTAACAATTAAACATATCACGAGTACGCAGCGGAAAGATCAAACACATATAGATTTATGTAATTAACAAAGGATTGAAGCGTATACCTTTTGCACGAAACGATACACCGATTTAATAGGTAACCGTTAACACCGTATTCAATATATACGTGTGTATAATACCACTCGAAACACCAAGATCAAAAGTATGATCTCTCTAAGTTTCCACACATAATACGTTCTTAGCAAACAATGTATAAGCTAGTACTATTAGTGTTTAAACAAACAATCTCTTCGTCTTTGATCCAATCAACACACGAAACACCTTTTTAAGATTAAATCACAAAACAAAACCTTAAAGGTTGTTTGTATGATCACACGACAAGGAGGATGAGAAAACCAACACCCTTTGTGGGTTTGGGCCCGGCCGAATAAAAAGAGAGACAAGGGAGAGATTTTTGGGTTTCAAGTTCTATTTTCAAAACACCCTTGGTCCTCCTTTTATAGCCCTCATAGACTTGGTTGGATAACTAGCAATCTCCTCCCAAATGGAAGGAGATATTCAGCCATTAAGGGAAAGAGGACAAGACCAAATCTTTTTCCTTTTTCTCCCGATTCCGCATATCAGTCTTTTTAAGTATTAATGACTGATATTTTATTCTTGTTAAACATTTAACCATCGTTTGTTTAAACATTAATTAATATGTTACATTAATATATTAAATACATTCTTCTACATATTAACGTGTGCGTCCCTTTAGGCTCAAATAATTTTCAGACATATATAATTTATATTTGTTCATATTCCAACATATACTCCTCGTATATAATGTAGAATTCTTTCTTTTAACCTATGTGGGATAGAGAATTCTTTTGATTTTCACGTTAGCAAAGAGAATATATGAAAGCTTCGTACTAATTCTTACATGTATGATGTGTATACAATTTGGTATATTTCCTTTGTTGTTCTTTCCTGAATCAACATAATTAACCTTAGAACTTGATGTACCATTCAGATTCTTTTCACGAACACGAGTTTCCTGTTCAATTCGTAAATGTTTTTAAATTTGAACCAATGTAAAATCATCTGAAGTGTGCATCAATTTATTTCTGTAATTGTGCCAAGAAGATGGTAACTTGGTAATGATGGCCCCAACCAATAACTTTTCAAGGATTTCAATGTTAAGATATTTGAATTTAGAAACCAGAATAAGAAATTCATGAACTTGATCTAAAATAGACACGTTATCTTCCATGGAAAATTTAAAAAATTTAAAAGTGATAAACTTATTTGCCCCTTCCTTTTCAGTGGTGTATTTTTCTTCAAGAGAATTCTAGATTTCCCTTGCAAAAGTCATTGGTGTGTAGAGATCATACAGACGATCAGTGCGAGTACTCGGAATGTATCATCTGCATAGTGTTTCTTCTTGTTCACGCTTCCTTTCTTCCTCTTCAGTCATCACGCCAGTTGGTGCTCATCTAGAACATAATAAACCTTGAACGCAGTTAACAGAAATTTCATATTTTCCTTCCAACGCGTAAAGTTCATCCCATCCATTCTGTCTAGTTTGATTGTGTCGCTTTCAAACATCCTTAAACTAGCACTTTCATCCATGATAATATTTTTTAAGATTGTTATAATATGGCAGACTTATAATAATAATATAAACAAATTTGAGGACGCGATAATCACTGTCCTTAAAGAATATTAGCCCCCACTATTTACGCTGGTGGGATTCGTGACTAATTTCTTCTCAGGATTCGACCTCAAAGATAGAACTTTATGCAGCGTAAATAAGGTTCACATGAACATCAAATGTATGTATATTTTGTTTGTATTGAATTGAGTGTTTTTGGATGAATTAAAAATACAGAAAGATGACGATATTTAAAGGGAAACTCGTGACCATTCGAATAGTCACAATGGTTCACAAAAAGGTTCTATTAGCGACAGTTTAGCGACGATTTAGCAACAGAAAAAACCGTCACTAATCTATATCGTTTCAAACAGTTGTGATGGATTATCAAAGACACCCTTTTAACCCATTTAACTGCCAGCATTTAGAATTGGTGTGTCTTTTCAATAATAATGCCTAATTAGCAACGGTTTTGTGACAGAATAACTGTCACAAAAACTGTCACTAATATCCATTTATAGTTAAACATTCATTTCATTCATCCAATTAGTGGGATACATACAATACACATTTGTTAATGAAAACCCACAAGTTCCAACATACCAAATATCTACTCTATCACTCACACCATAAACAAATATCATAACTCAACACATTTCTAGTCGTACACGGCTAATCCAATTACCATAACCCAACACCCCCTAGTTCCTGGCCAGTTTGTGTACACTGTAAATCGTTTTTTCTAAATCTACGTTGATAACCGAAACTACTAGGTTACCATGTAATTTTTAAGTGACGATGCAATTAGATGCATAAATCCTCCAAATAGTACTCTAATACCCACAATACAAATTCATTGGTCTGGATACTAATCTTTCATGTGAGCAGGAGAACGAAAAAGAAACATAAGTAAGATATAGTTCGAGAATCAACCAATAAATATAGGTGAGATTAGATGTTCCGATACGTGATACATCCAATACTTGCGAAATCCACCGTAACACGTAGCAACAGTGAATGCAGTATTTAGATGTAATTGCAAAAATATTTAGACTTCATAGTAAGTTTCCCTCTGGCATTAATAATGCACACATTTGCAATTAATGTGGAAATAAACACAGAGGGAAGCTTGATACTAATTCTAACACAAGTGTTATGCATATACTCCTGGTATATAATGTAGAATTCTTTCTTTTAACCTATGTGGGATAGAGAGTTCTTTTGATTTTCACGTTAGCAAAGAGCATATATGAAAGCTTCGTACTAATTCTAACAAGTATGATGTGTATACCATTTGGTATATTATCTGGAATCGTTTCTTCTCTTTAAGCTATGTAGGATAGGATGTTCTCTTGGTTTTCATCACAAAAACAATAATCAATACCAAAGTTCTCTATATAATCAACTAGTCTGTGTAGAGTTGGTACTCGCTCTTTTATGATAACTTGAACAAGAAAAACCTCATTTTATATTTTGGCCTATCAAAATGTGTTAATGAAAATTTGAAATGAGGGGAAGTCATCATCGTTTCCGGTTTCCATCACAAAAACAATAAAGTAGCTAGCAATACCCTTGACTCGTGCATTTGTCCTGTTATAACCAACACAGAGTTGAGGACAGAGGACTAGAAAGGACCAGGTGCACAAAATATATATAACATGATAGTAGACACATGTTTTTGGACTGGTGAAATTAGACAAAATCAAGGTTTTTTGAAAAATTAACACTACGGGTCAAAGTTTCATTGGTATGAAACCGCAGGGCCCCTAGTTCCGGCATTGGCTGAGTTTGTGTTCACTATAAATCGTTTATCTTTTAAATATGCTTTGAGAACTGATACTAAGTTACGATGTAATATTTAAGTGACAACGCAATCAGATGTTCTGTTACTTGATACATTCAGTGAATGCAACATTTAAATTCATTTCTAAAAACATTAAAACTTCATACCAAGATTCCTCTCAAATATGTCTTTTACGTATGTTGTCATACGTAGAGACAAACTTGTGGGGAAACTTCATATTGATTCTAACACGACTCTTGCACATACACTTTGGTACATAATGTAGAATGATATCTTCTGTTTAACCTATGCGGGATAAAATGTACTTTTGATTTTCATCACAAATTGAATACCAAATATCTACTCTATCACTCACACCATAAACAAATATCATAACGCCTATTTCACACAAGGTTCTAGATTTTTGGTTATAAAAACCCCTTTTGTGATCTGTTAGAATTTTGATTTTTGATAAGATAACCAAAGGCATGTCACCTAACCGTGAGTGTTTCATACTTATAAAACAACAATTTAAGGTTCTGTAACAAATCAACAACCTTAAAAGAAACATGTAAAAGTTTATCACGTTGTGATCTTGTGTCAGCCTTTTTAGTAATCCCAATAATCTTTTTGAGCCGGTCTGTAAGACCAATAAAATTTTCTTAATTTGGCCCAAAAATCCAACTAAACATTAGGGGTGTTGATCGGTTCGGTTATCGGGTTGTTCGCTTAGTTTGGTTGAAAAAATATTTTTTGGTCAACCTGAAAGTTGAACCAAACCGAACTAGAATTCAACCGAACCGAACCGAATTAGTAGTTCGGTTCAGTTTTAGCAAATTTGGTCCGGTTCGGTTCGGTTTCGGTTTCGGTTTTCGATTTATTTGGTTTTTTCGTTTTTTCTGCTCACGCCTGCTAAACATTTTATCTTTTTATACTACTAGTTACAGATACTTTCGTGTAAGAAAAAAAAAACGTATGTGTGATCAGATGTTCGATTACTTGATCCATTTATTATAGCATCGTTCCAAACAATATGGAAACGACTATGTCATGAGAGTAGGAGATCAAAAGATAAACATATGTCATGAGAGTAGGAGATCAGAAGATAAACATAGGTGAGACTTCGTTCGAAGATCAACCGATGATCATTATATGCTCTATCACCCCAACGCAAATTCATTGTTTTAAAGAATATGGAAACGACTATTTGATGAGAGTACAGAACTGAAGAAAAAGATAGTTCAAGAATCAACCGCTGTGCTTGCAATTTAATCTTAGCAAAGAAAAAAAGCATACACATATCAAAAAATATTATGATTTCATATCACGTTTGCGGATATCATCTTCCTTAATGTTACATTAACATAACCAAGACCATACACGGAAGCTTGATACTATTTCTATGACGAGTAATGTGCATATACTTTAGTATATAACGTAGAATCAGTTCTTGTCTTTTATAACCTATGTGGGATAAGGCTCTTTTTGTTTTCACTCACATTAATAAGGAATTGGACATACTCTTTACTCGTGATTTAGTACTATTCGTTATTTAGTACTCGTACTATTTATGAGTAGGAGAAGAGAAGAGAAACATAGGCAAGATAATGTTTTTTTAGCAAGGGTTTCCGACCTTTTAGTCAACTGATCTACGGGGGTTTTCCCCTCCACCACACAAAGACAAACAGCGTAAGGCCGTCCCCTTTTGGGGAAGGTTGGGGTGGCTACATCAAGGTTGTTTGCAATAGTCATAACCCTTTCACAAACCTGGTAAGACATTGTTCGAGAATCAACCCATGTGATTGCAATTTAATCTTAGCAAAGAAAAAAACCATAGGTTAAATCAAATGTTCTGTTACTTGATCCAATCATTATTTGCATAGTTTACGGTAGCACTTAGCAATTATTAAACTGAATGATTTCACATAATCATATCCACCATAACATAAAATGGTGAATGCAACATTCGAAAGCATTTCCAAAAATATTAAGCCTTCATATCAAGTTCTAGTTCTTGTTCTCTATTTATGTTTGACATTAACATAGCGAAGAACATACACGAAAGCTTCATACTAAATCTAACATGCATGATATGTACACAATTTGGTATTTTATCTGGAATCATTTCTTCTCTTTCACCTATGGGGGATAGAATGTTCTCTTGGTTTTCCTCACAAAATAAATACTAACAAGGTTTTTAACCCGCGCTTTGCTGCGAAGCGCGGGATTTTATCTATTTTGGTGCGTTGTGGATACTAAAGTACATCTGCTTTATATAAATTATTAAGTGACGATGCAATTAGATACGATTATACGAAGATCACGTACGGAGTACGCTCTCACCCACACCACAAAATCATTCTTCTAAACAACGTCGAAACGACTATTTCATTTAAGTGGGAGACTAATGACGAGAAACATAAGTTCCAAAGTTATTATCCGAAGCATTTGCGATCTAGATAAGCTACACCACACACGTCAATGAGTCATGGCCTTACGGGTTATGACCATAATCACTGTAGGAATGGATCGCCTACAACCTTGGTTACTAGATGCGGAACCTCGATCACGAAGAACACACAACACATCAGTCGACAGAAAAGAAAGAATAGAAGAACACGCACAAGGTATTATCCCTAACCAATCGATATAATTTATGAAAGAAGTGAAACCACAAAAATTTATTTACAATTATTTAATGTTCCTCTCCACGCGCCTCCCCTCCTTTTATAGAGATGATGGGGAGGTAGTAAGAACCCTCAGACCTCTATGACGCTGGAGTAGTATTACCGCAACTAGGACAACTAATGACGCTTAAAATACCAAAATCAAGATCGGACTCTAATTACGCCTAAAATACAAAGCCAAAAAGAACTCAATACTTAGGAACTTCTAATACTAATAGTGGCTTTACTTTAACCCCTAACAAATAAGCAATGATAGAAGCTATATATAACTTATATCCACCTTATGGCCAGTCTTATATAGCTTATACCAACACACTTCATAACTCAAAGCGATGTTGAAACTTGTGTCCGGAAACCCCACTTCGTCAAGGCAATCCGCAACATTGAGTTCAGTGCCCACGCTTCAAAACTTTTAACCGTCGTTGCTATCCAAGACCTCATCTGATGAAGATAACGCACAATGATTGTGGTTATGTCCTTTTCAGGAAAAACATATTCCTCGATATTTACTCGCATGTTCATTTATGTTTGCCCCCCTAAATTATCACAATTAACTCCACAAGTCTTTAAGCTTTCACGCCCACTCTCCATAGTCTTTATTTTCATCATCAAATCAATTTATTCCATTGTCTTGATTCGTACTTAACTCCCGATAAATTGAACGCTTCACTTGCATAACTCGTTTTGGATATTAGTGGATTGACAAAACCTTTAGGTTGCTGTCATGTAGACCTCTTTAGAAGAATCAATAAAAGAAGGATGTTTTGTACATCCATTGCCAAATCTCATAGTCATAAAACGCGGGTCTACATGGCTATAATAAGTTCCTAATAGCTCTAATTTCTGCAATCAGGAGATAAAGTTTTCCTCAAAATCAATCAATCGGGTTGAGTATAGCCCTTCGCACACATGATGAACTTTATAGGTTGTGCACACTCCATCCATGCAAGACTCTTTTTTAGAAAAGCCACTTGCTACAATGATTTTGCCGTAGAGGGAAGATCAACAAGTCCTCAAACTTCGTTGTTCGTTCGCATGGACTAGCATTTCCACAGTCCTTAGCATTTAGCAAATAATATTATACTCCCAGTCTAACAAATGCACGATAGTTAGCGTTCACCAAGATCCCCCAACATCATTGCTCCTCATCATCGGATTTAAGCACATTGAGTTAAATGAGGGGACGATTTGGGGCGTTTTCGTATCCTTAGGAGACCTACGAAGGCGAATGATATCACTTTAGTTTCAACTATTTCTAGAGATCAACACTTCCATGATGTAAGCTAGTGTTCTATAGAAGATGTGGTTTCTTCTCTTGAATAATTTCAAGATCTTCTAAACACCCAATAAATCCTTCTTGAATTTATAAGACTATATATTAGGAATATGCAGCAATTCAGCATAATTACTATTATTCTTCTGGTGGTAGTAAAAGAATACCCATCGTTTTCTTTGGGTATCTAATAAAGATACACAAAATAGATCTGTTAACTTTACATATCAGTGCTTGTAAGAGTAACTGCACCTTAACAAGAGCATTACAACCCCAGACTTTTAATTAAAGACAACTTTTACATCTTTGCCCATGTCATACGTCAGTCAAGTTCTTTATCAACTTCTTAGTGGAACCATATTGAGAGAATGCGTGCAGCAGTCTCAAGAGCATAAAATTCCAAAAGGACTTTGGAAGATAGTTTGAACTCATCATGATCTAACCATATCTATAGGGTCTATTCTCCTCTCCCGACACACCTATTTGTGTTGTACTGATTCGTACATAATGTGTACGTGACCTGCTTGACCTGCCGGATCAGTTAAGCAGACGATCGTTAGGTTTATCATTGCAAAATGATCTAATAATACAATCATTTATAAATAACTAAAAATTGATTTATTAAATAAATCATATATATTATCCTATATTAAAATTTTTAAATATAGATAAACATATTTACACATTTTTGCAGCGTATTTTTTACCATTTGCCTTATTACATTTTTTACACGTTTATTATACACTTTTTTACACGTTTTATTTACACAACTTTTTTATGATACATTTTTTACACATTTTAGCACGTTTTCTTAAACTACGACATTCTTTTCGACGACATAGGAAACTTCGTTTTTCATATATTTTTTTACACAACGTTGTTTAGTACACACTTTATTACTTAACTTTTTTTTGACATTTAATACATGGTTTTTATACACGTTTATCCACGATTCTATACACGTTTTTTTAACACGCTTTAATACACCCTCTTATGCACGCTTTTTATACACATCTATTAATTTAACTTTCTTTACAAGGTTGTTTACGCCACGTTTTTTATATAGCGATTTTTACCTATTAAACGTTTCTATACACGTTCTTTACATTTTTTACAAGATAAAATTAATCAAACGTTTAATACACCATTTATGCACGATTTTTTATATCGTTTTTTAACCACACTTTAAATTAACTATTTTTACAGTTATACGATTTTTAACATGTGTCCATATTTCTATTTATACTTAGTTACACACGTTTTAAATATACTTTTAACGCATTATTACATTTTTTATATACGTTTATTAACACATTTTACAAAGACGCACTTATAATTATCATCCTTTATGCACAATTTTTTATACGTTTTTACACACGTTTTTATACACACTTTTAATTTAACTTTTTACACGTTTTTACATACGTTTTTACACACATTTTTATACACGTTTTTTTACACACTTTTAATTTAACTTTTTTTACACTTTTAATTTAACTTTTTTTACACTTTTTTTACACATTTTTATATACACTTTTTTCACTTGTTTTTATAGACCATTTTATGCACGTTTTTATATACATTTTTACGCATGTTTTTATACACACTTTTAATTTAACTTTTTTACAAGTGTGCATAAACGTGCATAAAAACAAGTAAAGAAACGTGTGTAAAAACGTATATAAAAACGTGTGTAAAAAAACATGTAAAAAAATATATAAAACGTATAAAAATGTGTAAAAAAGTTAAATTAAAAGTGTATTAAAATGTGTGTAAAACCGTGTATAAAAACGTGTGTAAAACAGTGCGTATAAAAATGTGCATTAAAACATGTATAAAAATGAGTGTGAAATAGAAAAATAAATGTGTGTAAAAATTGTTATAAAACGTTATAAAAACCCTGAATATAAACGTGTGTAGATAAAACGTGCAAAAAAATTGTGCGTAAAAAATTATAAATAAAATGTTGTATAAAACTTGTTGTTAAAACGTATGTATAAAAACGTGTGTAAATGTGTGTATAAAAATGTATGTATTGAAACATTTTAAAAACGTGCATAAAAATGTGTGTAAAAACGTGTATAAAAAGTGCGTATAAAAACGTGTGTAAAAACTTGTGTATAACAAACCTATTTATAAAAAACATGTGTAAAAAAACTTGTGTATAAAAACGCACATAAAAACGGGTATACAAATGTGTGTATAAAAATCCGTATAAAAACATGTATAAAAACGTTTATAAAAACGTGTGTATAAACATGTATAAAAATGTGTGTATAAAAACGTGTATAAAAATGTATGTAAAACGTGTAAAAAACGTATATAAATTTTAAAAACAATAAAAGTCATCTAACTTAACACTTTTTGTCTTTCTATGTAGCCATGATAAACGATCATTAGTGTAAAGGACTAACATTGCAATGATAAGCCTAACGATCGTTAGCTTAACCTGCTCCAGCAGGTCACCGCTACAAACAATGTACGAAATCACTAGGTTTAGTGATTTAATAGGAAAAAAGGATGGCTACACAGAACTGTAAAAATGGACAAGTTAGATGACTTTTTATGTCATTAGCCTTATTTAAAACGTAGACACAAGTTCTTGCGACGGGATGCCATTTGACAAAAATCGAGGTTTTTCAAAAAAATTAACCTTACGAATCAAAATTTCATTGGTGTCTTGTGACCTCGCGGGACCCCTATTTCCGTTACTGACGGAGTTTATGTTCACTATAAATCGTTTATCTTCTAATTTGACTTTGAGAACTGATGCTAAGTTACGAAGTAATTTTTAAGTGACAAAAATGCACATCCAAAAACAATAAGACTTCATATCAATCAAGTTTACCCTTGTATATATTTGCTACGTTTGTCATTAACGAAGAAACAAACATGCAGGGAAGCTTCATATTGGTTCTACCACTTGTGTTGTGCATACAATTTGGTATATAATGTAGTCATTTCTTCTCTTTAATCTATGTGAGATAGAATGTTCTTTTGGTTTTCATCACAAACACGATACAAATTATATGCATCGCACGAGTCAAAATGTCTGGTTTTTTAAATTGATGCATGTAGTTTGCAATCAGGTTTTTATGTATTTTAATCTCTGGTGATCTATTTGAACTACACATGTTATGTTTGCACAAATCATAAATATAGTCTTGGACAATTTATGGTTCTAGAAAATTAATATTTCACACTGTTTTTTGTGATGATAGCACGAGGCCATCGAGATCCATGAGACGCAAAGCCATTCCATTACCATATTTCATGAGAGTAGAGAGGAGTAAGAGTAAGAAAAGCAATAGTAAAATGGTACGGAGGTTTTACCCTCCTAGGCAAGGTCTCAAGTTCGAGTCTTGTCTAGGGCGATAGGAGTTTCCTCCCGCGTGCGTAAAAGGAAGGGTGTCATTGCCTTCTGGGCTGGACCCAACCTGGTTGTGTGGGCTCGCTACGCCTTCTGGGCTAGGGGCCATGTAGCCACAATTGCCGTTAAAAAAAAAAAAATAGTAAGACATCTTTCCAAAATCAACCCATGTGATTGCGATTTAATCGTAGTAAAGAAAATAACCATAGGTTAAATCAAATGTTCTAATACTTGATCCATGCATTATTTGTGTAGTTCACAGTAGCACTTAGCAATTATTTTACTGAACTATTTCACAGAATCATATCCACCATAACATAAAATGGTGAATGGAACATTTAAAAGCATTTCCTAAATATTAAGCCTTCATATCAAGTTGTCGTGTTGGTCAAGAAGATTTGTTTGACATTAACATAGTAAAGAACAAACAAATTACATAACATACACGAAAGCTTCATACTAATTCTAACATGTATGATGTGTATACAATTTGGTATATTATCTTGAATAATTTCTTCTCTTTAACCTATGTGGGATAGAATGTTCTTTTGGTTTTCGTCACAAAATAAATACTAATAAAGATCAAATATGTGCTCATTAAGTCATGATATATAGATCGTTTATCTACATAATTTTCTCTAATAATGGATACTAAATTTCCGTATATAATTATTAAGTGACGATGCAATTAGATACCAAAATCCCCTATGGATCTCTCACCTACACAACAAATTCATTGTTCCAAACAATGTCGAAACGACTATTTCATTTAAGTGGGAGACTAACAACGAGAAACATAAGTTTCAAAGTTAGCCGAAGCATTTGCAATCAAGATAAGCTAATCTTCATCTATCCGATCTTAAACAATGGAAAAACTTGTCCCAATATGGGACTCCATGGTTTGCAAATATTTTGTGCTTGACACTAAATATTTTGGGGTGGTAATAAAGATAAAAACAAAATGGCTTGGGTCAAATGGCCAATTATTCTTAATTCTTTCGATAAAGGAGGGTTAAACATTGGCAGTCTTAAAGCTTTCAACCTTGCTCTTCTTCAAAAATGGCGTTGGAGGTTACTTTCTTCCCCAAACGCCCTTTGGGTTCAGGTCATCAAAGCTTATCATGGTCAAGAAGGAGGTTTCGATACAAATGGTTGTAGCTTCAAGGGCATTTGGGCTAACATTGTTGGAACCTCCAATTTTCTTCACTCGAAAGGTATTATCTTATCTAACACTTTTCGTTTTAAAGCAGGTTGTGGCACTCGTATTCGATTTTGGAAAGATATTTGGGTAGGCGAGACTCCTCTTTTTACAAGGTACAATCGGCTCTATCATCTTGATCAAGACAAAGATTGTCTTATCATTGACCGTATTAATAATGGGCAATGGTCTTGGAATTGGTCTCGGACCAATCTTGGTGTTAGAAATCTTGCCTATTTATGTGACATGTTAAATGAAATCGGTCAACTAAATATTGATGTCAATGAAGATACTTGTACTTGGAGTCTTGGTCGTAATGGTACTTTTACCGTTAAGGATGCTCGTTATAGGATTGACCAAAATATCCTTCCCACTCTTGCTCATACTACTACTTGGGATAAATCTATCCCCCGGAAGGTCAATGTGTTTATGTGGAGGCTTTCCTTGGACCGACTCCCTCATAGATTGAATCTCTCTTCGCGTGGTATGGATATTCCGGCCATCTCTTGTCCTTCTTGCAATGCCAATGTTGAATCTGCTAATCATGTTTTCTTCGAATGCGACATTGCTACCGATATGTGGAAGCTCGTTTTTAGATGGTGTGATATTCCTCTTTTTCAAGCTTCTTCTTGGGATTCTTTCAATGATTGGATCATCTCTTGGCATGCTTCTAAAGAGAAAAAACACAGGTTCTATGTTATTACTACTTCGGTTCTTTGGTGGCTTTGGAGATACCGAAATAGCGTCACGTTTAGCTCTCAACCGTTGAGGAAAAGTGATCTATTCGATAATGTTCGTTTCTCTTCATTTTCGTGGCTTCACAATAGGGACCATATGAAGTTATCTTGGAATGACTGGCTTATGTATCCCCTTTCGATCACGCGTAATGGCAATGGTTAGAGCTGCTTTTGGTTTTTCCCTGAAGCTGGCGTTCAAGTTCGCTGGGTTGGCGTACCTGTACGCCAAGGTTTTTTCGTTTGGCATCTTCTTCGGTTTTGAGGATGGTTCTTCTTTTTTTCATTCTCTCGGGACTTGTTTGGGGTTTCATCAAAATCCATCCCGAAGTGAAAACCGGTGGCTCGGCCTCCGGGATGGGGGGTTTTTCTTTTGCCGAAGTGAAAACCGATCCATCGGCCTTCGTGTCAAAAGTTTTTTCATCCCTTTTGATTCCCTCGCAGTTAAAGTCTCGGGATTTTACCATTTTTTGATGTTATGTATTTCTCTTTGATGACTCTATTGTACTTTAAGTTTCTAGCGTCTTGCTAGTCTTTTTTTTTTATATATTCCATCTTTGCCGTTAAAAAAAAAAAACCATTCGCCTTAGATCCATAACCGCAACCGACACAATAGCCTTGAAATTCAAACATCATCATCACACCAATTCCTAGTCAGCCTACTGAGCGGACTCGATCATTTCATATCTAGCTCAATCGTTCATCCAAATCTTTCTTATTATGTGGAAACTAGCTGGTAGCTTACACACCGTCAAAAATCACCTTTAAATTAGAAGATCACATTTGCGATGTATTAGATCATGTCACCAAACAACATATTATTAGCACATTGATAGTCATTTCGAGTATGCAAAGCCGCTTTACATGCCTGCTAAGGGATCAAGAAGATCAATGAAACTAACATGTATAGTTGATTAGATACGAGGAGATTAGTTTTGCGTGTGCTAAATAAGTTGGCTTCCGGAACAGGTCAATCAGTCATATCACTCAATGATAAGCTTCCATGCTTGGTCAAGATCATTCGCGAGAAAACGTTTTTTTATTAGGTTTTCTCATGTTCGACTTCTCATGTTAGACTAAACGCGCATTTACGTCATTTTTACACATGAATTTACGTCATTTCTACATTTGCCATCAAAACAGAAACAAACGCGCAAATAAGCTTCATACTGATTCCAACATGGGCGTTATGCATACACTAATGTATAATCATTTCTTCTCTTTAACCTATGTGAGATAGAATGTTCTTTTGGTTTTCATCACAAAAACAATACTAGTAAGTTGCCTAGACTTGCTCTTTTTTCATGAATTTGTACTATTAACTATTCTAATCAATACCAAATATGTGCACCCCACGAGTTAAAATGTCTAGTTTCGAAATTAAGATGCATATAGTTTGCAATCAAGTATTTATGCACGCGGTCATGAGTCGCGACTTTAATCTCTTTGTTGATATTTATGAACTATACATGTTTTGTTTGCACAAGTTATAAATATAGTCTTGGGCTAATATTTCACATGGAAAATAGCGAGTTACACACAGCTTTTTATTGGCATGAATTACACACAATTTTGTACAAATATATGACTCGCTTAAAAGTTTAGAAACCCCATTGCAAGGGACGATATCCGTTACTTACATAAAAGTTTCCGAAAAAAAAAAGTTAATTTTTTTTTCAAAGACAAAGGTTAGGACACCATATAGCATTTTCACTAAAATAATTCCATATATGTTTTTTTAGAACGACAACTATTATAAAACCAACTAGCAAGAAGCTAAAAAAACATTTTATTAGACTTACACCTCCTCCGCTCCTTGTGATGTAATAATCTCTGCCATATTAGACTTACACCCATCCATATTGTAACCCATAACTTGCCTTACTTTCACCAATTCATCCAGTAAGCTCATAATTGAACCACTTGTCCGAGGGATCTCAGATTTTTTAAAGTGACATGAACGTACCGAGTCTGCACCATCATCCTTAGAGTTCATAGTGGATCGATTACCACTAAAAATAACATTAGCCTCTTCCATATTACAATTATTCAAATTCTCAACATTGTCGTTTTTGCCACCCTCCATATGCATAGAAGCCGCATCACTACCCTCATTAGGAATGAAGCCAGGAGGATACTTCATACTAAATTCCGAGTTATTATCATTACCCACCATGTCTTTTTTTTATTGAGCAACGAATAAATATGAAACGGGTCTTCCGATTTGTCCTCTGGTTTATCCATAACTTCTTCCTCCTCCATGTTATTTTTCACCTGCCCATCCTTCTCAAATAAAGTATCCGGAACCTCCTCCACATCACTATCACCACCACAGCTTCCCATTTCGTGCACATTGGATCCACCATCATTAGAGTCATCGTCATTCTGATCTTCATCTTCAGATTCATCCACAAAGTCAGGAACCCAACCTGGAGTTTCATTAGCACGAATCCAAAATACCTTTCCGCGATAAATAATTTTAAACTCCTCCGAGATATTCCTACCTGACTTCGTATGAATGCATAAGCGTTTCGAATGGAAACACATCTCCTCCTGATCATCAACATCCAATAATAAAATAATAAGTTATTATACTAATAATAATAATAATTATTATTTTTTATTATTATAATTATTATTAGTCTGAAATTTTAAAACCACGAGGACAAAATCTACAATTTGACAAAACCACAGGGACGATTTTTACAACGTACTCAAATAATAATAATAAAATATATGAAAGAAGAAAATACCCTTCAAGTTAACGGTCAAACTATGAGAAATGTTGGTCAAGGGACTAAACCCGTAATGGGTCAAAACCATAAGGACATGTCCCGATGAAAAAAAAAACACAGGCACGAAATGTTTTAGACCCGGCAAACCACAAGGACGATTTATGTAATTCTCTCTAAAACATAATAGTATACACATTTTTGACAGTCCTCTATTTAAAACATATCAGGTTTTTTTTAGACAAGATTAACGACTACGGGAACAAAATTTATCATTTATCACTGTCCATGACACTAATCGTAAGCAAGCGAACGGTCAAAAAATAAACTACAGAGCTGCAAGACCCCCTAAATCCGTCACGTGCCGATTTGTGTTCACTGAATCGTTAATCACTTCTAAATCTATAGATTTTAGTTCATTAAAAATCGTCTTATCTTCTAAATCTACTTTGATAACTAGATAACCAAGTTTTCGAAATCAGCCGAAAAACATACGGAGGTCATAAAATACCGGTATTTGATACATTCTTACATGCGAAGACACCTAGCAACGTTGAATGCAACATTTAAATTTATTCCAAACAACTTACGACTTCATCACCCGTTTATATTCATTTCCAAAATAGAAGAAGACTTCATGTCAAATATAATATTTGTAATCACTATTAATCATGTTGCGATGATAGATTACAAACTATCAACAAACTTGCATAGGAAGAATTCATTTTGAATTCTAACACAAGTGTTGTTGCATTACACTTGGTTATATATATGTAAAATCAATTCTTCTCTTTAACCTATGTGGATAGAAAGTTCTTTACTATCTAATCATACCAAATAAGTTACAACGAATCAATACAAGTTTTGTTGTACAACGGATAAATATATCTTGGACAATTATTTTAGGACAAGTAGAAATTCACATTATGAAAAAATAACATAAGTTACACTACACGGTTTTTAGTTGCATTATTTTACACACTAATTTGCTTAAAAGTAAATGGACTCCCTTTAATTAAAACACTAACGCAATCAGAATATGTCTCGCTTAAAAAATTAATACCTGCAATTATAAAGACTGTTAACGATCACCCTTACATACATAATTTACATAAAAAGTATCCAAACAAAAAACTTATAAATAAAAGTCAAAGACAGAGGTTAGACACTGGACACCATATAACATTTCCTCTAACCATTTCAATGAGAGTATAGAGCCAATACTGATTAAGATAGTAAATAATTGTTAAAGAAATCAACCATGTGATTTGCAATTAAATCATACAAAGAAAAAAACTTTAGGTAAATCAAATTTCCAGTACTATTGATCCTCAGGACATTCATGGATCCCGCGGGCCGGAACACCTATGGAAGAATTCGAGTGATTTTAATTTAAAAAAAACAAAATTTATGTTACCAGAAGTATCATAATGCTCCCGTTCCAATTCGAAATGTGTTCCAGACATAACAGTATAAGTAAAATCTTCGTTATTAATTCACTTTGTAACACGATAAATTACAGTTAAAAAAAAATTTGGTGCACCCCCTGTCATAAATGTCCTGCTTCGAGTCCCTAGCTTGATCCGTTTCATTATTTGCTTGGTCCACGGTAGCACTTAGCAAATATTTTGCTGAATTGTTTCACACAATCATATACGCCATAACATAAGATGATGAATGCATTCAAAAGCATTTTCAAAAATATGTAAGCCTCATACAAGTGACCGTAGATGTTCTCTTTTCGATCTATGTTTGACGTAACATAGCAAAGAACATACACGAAAGCTTCATAACTAATTCCTCATGGATGTCATATCCGAGTCTGATTTTATGATTCTTATAATTTTAAGATTAAGTAAAAGCAATAAAATCAAATCGCTCTCACAATAAATCTTGTAACCTAAAGATCTATAAGAACATCGGCGATCTTGAACATTAGTGGATCCTTAAGAGCTAAACCGATCCATCTACTTTCTCGACACAACAAAAACTAAAAAACTAGCAAATTCACAGATTGTGTTTTGTAGAATTAAAAAAACATGTTTTATCTCTCATAATCTTTAAGACAACAATTACGTGAAACATTTATATAATTTCTGTTTATAATATATATAATAATATATAGATTTGTATAATATTACAAATACTATTACAAAATACATCAGTATAGATCTAAGAACTCAATCCGATCTACGATCACCAATTTTGCAAAGATGAAATGGATTATAAGTAGTGATCCTGATCTGAGAAACTTGTTAATTCTAGCATATATGATGTGTATACAGTTTGGTATATTATGTAGAATCATTTCTTCTCTTTAACCTATGTGTGATAGAATGTTTCTCTTGGTGTTCATCGTTATATATACATTTTTATCTTCGGAATTTGCTCTGATGATGGATACTAAATTTCCTTATAATTATTAAGTGACGATGCAATGTCAAAACAACTATTCCATTTAAGTGTGAATCAGCAAAGAGAAACATACGTGAGACATTGTTCCAAAGTTGACCGAAGCGTTTACAATTTAATTAAGCAAAAAATTTCAGCTTATGTAAAACAAACCAAAATTATATAAGCTCATAAGCCAACAAATAAGCTTAAACAAACACCTCTTAATTGTGTTTCTAACGAGGATGTAACTCGCGCTCTGCCGTGGAGCACGAGGAACTAACGTTGTAACTAACCTAACCCCAACGGCTATTTTTGTAAATTTCTAACAAAAAATTAAATTAAGTTAACGGTCATTACTAACGGTCGTTAGTTAACGTTCGTTAAATAACGACGACCCCTAGGACTATTTTCGTAAAATGTTAAAAAAATTAAACTAACGGTCGTTACTTAACAGCCGTTAGTGGGGGGATGGGGTATTTTGTAAAAAATATAGAGTGAGGGTAGTTTTCGTAATTTGACACATAATGCGAGGGGCTATTTCGTAAATACCGGTGGGTTGCGGGTGATTTTCGGGTCGGGCGGGTGGGTTCCGGGTCTGATAAATGGGCGGTTTGTGTGAGGGTGTTTTTCGAGTCGGGCGGGTGGTTTCCGGGTCAGGTCAACCGGTGTTTTGCGGGTCGGGTATCCCGCTTATTGTATGTTTTAAATAATATTTGATTCTACAAATATAATCTTTTATTGTCGAGAGTGTGTAGAGTTACAGGGTCGTGTCGATTCCGAGGGCTTGTGCCTTGATTGAAAAAATGCCATCTAAAAACGAAATTTTGAACAAAAAAACCAACTTGATGAAGTGTACAATGCTTGTTTCAAAATAAAGCAATACGTAGTACTCCCTCATCTCAAAATAATTTTCCCCCACAAAAAACACACAGTTTAAGAAAACATAATTATTACTGTATTCTCTCTTTTACTTTTTTGCAAAATGACAGTTTTACCCTTATAGAATTAATTAAAGCTTTGAATAAAATTTGTAATATCTAGTATCATTAGGTGCAATATGATAAATTTATCGCATTACTCACAACTATATTTGAAAGGGGACAATAATTTTGAGACAACTCAAAATGAAAAGAAGGACTATTAATTTGGGACGGAAGAAGTATAATTTTTTTCTAATCATACTGCACTAATATGTGATAAACAATACATCAAATGAAGAAAAACACACATCCCACATTGCTTGATGATGTAAAGTTCTACTTGCTTATAACCATATAAGTACATGAATGAGTAATAGACCACATCCAATGGGCCTTATACAAAGTTACCGTTAGTGTTTTCATTTTTGAGTTGGCATTTATACACAAGAAACCGAAGGCATGTCAACTAATCGTGAATGTTTCATACTTTCATTTACCCTATTGAAAATGAAGTCTCAAAATAAGTCAGAAAAAATTTAAGCTTATGTAAAATAAGGTGAAATCATATGCTCATAAGCCCACAAATAATCTTAAACAAACACCCCCTTACTTGTGCTTCTAATAATTGATTTGACACATATGTTATTATTGTTAAGAGCTGGGTCCCAAATGGTTACGGATAGAGGTGGAAAAATAGGTGAGTCGGGTCGAGTTTGGCTCACGGGTCTAGATGGGTGTAGGTCTAGAATGGGTCTGGGTCAAAATAGGTCTTTTAGAATCATGAGTCTACATGGGTTTGGGTCAAGTCTAGATTGGTTGGGTCCGGGCCGAGATAAGTTTTGATAACTTTAATTTTTTTTGTAGAAGCCATAAATGCTCTATGTACTAACCGAAGTGATTCATTATCCGCTTTTATACGTTTTCGTCCGTTTCCAACGTTATCGTCCGTTTTCGTACGTTTTCGACATTTTTGAACGTTTTGGTCGGTTTCCGTACGTTTTCATACGGTTTGAACGGTTTTGAACGTTTTCATCCGTTTTCGTACATTTTCAAAAGTTATCCTAAGTTTTCGTCCGTTTTCTGTCCTTTTTGGTCGTTTTCGTACGTTTCCATACATCTTGATCTGTTTTTCACCGTTTTCTTACGTTTTGTCTGTTTTCATACGTTCTCGTCCGTTTTAATATTCAAACATTTTCATATGTTTTCTTACGTTCTAATACGTTTTCGTCCGTTTTTGTACGTCGAGATATTTTCTTACGTTCTAAAAGTGTTTTAAAAGTGAAATGAAGTGTTGCCAAAGCTATACGCATACTATCAGCCTGTTGTAATCCCTGAGTTAGCGCAAACTTATTGACTGGATCTTGTGACTCTCAGATCAGCCTCTTGTAATCCTTGTGTTATTTATTCTTTATCATGAACATATCTTCTAAAAAGAACCTGCAAAATTTGTACAAAATAAACTTGTGAGTTAACATATTCCATATAAATTTGCTAAACAATCAGGATGTGTATCATTTTTTTGAATAAACATATAAAAAGCACCTGTTGCATTGTTGGTATCCCTACAAAAATGGATTATCAAAGCCTTTTTCGAAAATCATGTTTATTTCAAAATTTTCAAAGTTTCCATGATAGGATTTAATTTTTTTCAAATACCATAATAGAACTATAGGAAAAAAAACATTAATTAGTCTATAACATAACATTAACAGATAAAAGTATCAAAATCATGACAAATCGAATTTATTTGAACACATAAATAAATTAATCACTAACCTTGTAAATGGATGATTTTGATGCTAACATCAATTGATTTCCTGTTAAATCATATTCTTTGGTCGATATAGGTAGATGCGGTTGATTTTCAATTTGATTAGGGTTTTTGGGTTCATAATAATTGGGGGGTTTTTGAAAGTGATGATACTGAATCATTATAATTCGATGCGAATGTTGTTTAGATGATCTAATAGTTGCAGAAATCACACTTCGATTGGGGCTGAGAAATTGAATCATATTTTTTTGTCGAATGTTGTTTACATAATTTTGTTTGGTTTTGTTTGTAAATGTAAAAGAATGACAAATTAAATGCTGAGAGAATGATAGCCTTTGATTATTTAGCTGGGACACGTGTCAAATTTTTAGATTTTTGGCTTCAAGATCATTTCCAAAAAATCCTATTTTATATAATAGGTAGATAATAGGTAGATTTTTAATAAGAATTTACATAATGGTTAGCAAAGAAAAAAAATATAGGTGAGATCACATGTTTCGTTACTTGATACATTCATTACTTGATACATGTTTCGTTTCTTTCATGGTATGTTGGATAAGAAACGAAAGCAGCAAAATATCCGAGGTATTATGATCGATGGGATTTGGATTGATAATCCGATCAGGGTGAAGGATGAGTTATTTCAACACTTTAGTAATAGATTTGACAAACCCAATGCTAGGCGAGCGCATATTGAGATGAGATATCCGAAAAATATTACTTGTGATCAACAGGCTGATTTGGAGAGGGATGTGTCTTACGAGGAGATTAAGAGGGAGGTTTGAGATCGTGGGACTGACAAATCTCCTGGTCCGGATGGTTTTTCATTTGGATTTTATCGTCGATTCTGGTATCTTATTGAAAATGATGTGTACGATGTTGTCAAGTATTTCTTGACATACGGAGTTATTCCTAAAGGATGTAATTCGTCTTTTATCGCTTTGATTCCAAAAAGTCCGGGTGCTAACACGGTAAAAGATTTTAGACCTATTAGTCTTATTGGTAGTGTGTATAAAATCATTGCTAAAATCTTGGCAAACCGTCTTGTTGGTGTTTTGGGTGATATTGTTAATGAGGTTCAATCTGCTTTTATTGCGGATAGGCAGATTTTAGATGGACCGTTCATTCTTAATGAAGTATTACAATGGTGCAAGAAGAAAAAAAAAACAATCTTTAATTTTTAAGGTTGATTTTGAGAAAGCTTATGATTCGGTTCGGTGGGATTTTTTAGATGATATTCTAAAGAAATTTAGATTTGGTGAAAAGTGGTGTAAGTGGATTCAAAGTTGCCTTCGTTCTTTGAGAGGTTTGATCATAATCAATGAAAGTCCAACGAAGGAGTTTCAATTCTTCAAAGGTCTCAAACAAGGTGATCCGTTATCCTATTTTTTATTCATTTTAATTATGGAAAATTTACACTTATCTTTTCAACGGGTGGTGGACGCGGGAATGTTTAGTGGTATTAAGCTAAGCTCATCATTAAATATTTCTCACATGTTCTACGCGGATGATGTGGTTTTTATGAGACAATGGTGTGATAATAATATTACTACTTTAGTTCATGTTCTCAAATGTTTTTATCGGGCTTCTTGTCTTCGGATTAATATGAGTAAGAGTAAAATTATGGGTATTCATGTGGTTAGCGACAAGGTTAAAAGTGCTGCAACGAAACTTAGATGTCTTATTCTCAAAACCCCGTTCTTGTACCTTGGATCGAAAGTTGGAGGATCTATGTCTCGGGTTCAAGCTTGGACCGAGGTTGTAGATCGGGTGAAAAGTAGACTTTCTAAATGGAAGATGAAAGCGCTATCAATTGGTGGAAGGTTAACGTTGCTCAAGTCGGTTTTAGGATCGATGCCAATTTTCCATATGTCTATTTTCAGAATCCCCTTAAGCGTACTGTGTACGTTAGAATCAACCCGTAACCATTTTTTTAAGGGAAAAGATCTTAATAGCAAAAATGCTTCATGGGTAAATTAGAAAAAAGTGTTGGCTCCTAAAGAAAAAGAGGGCCTTGGTGTTTCAAGTTTATACGCTTTGAATAGAGGTAATGTTCAGATGGTTGTGGAGGTTTTATACGCAAAATACATCATTATGGGTGCGGGTGATTAAGGCAATTCATGAGGACGATGGTAAAGTGGGCGGTTACGCGAAATATGGTGCGAAGTCTTGTTGGTTGAGTATTGTGAATGAACTCAATACTTTAAAAAAATAAGGGTATCAACTTACTCGACTTTTTGTATGTTAAATTGGGAAACGGTGATAAAACTGCTTTCTGGGAGGATCGTTGGATTGAAGGTTCGGCTCTTAAAACTAGGTATCCGCGTTTATTCAACCTTGAGACCTGCAAATCTATTACGGTTAGTATGAAACTTGCGCAGCCCGGTTTGGGGGATTCGTTTCGTAGAACTTCGAGGAGTGGAGTAGAGCAGGCTCAATTTGATGAGCTATCAGCTTTATTACAGAATGTTACTGTATCTACTATATCTGATAGATGGAACTGGGTTTTGGAGAGTTTAGGTGATTTTTCAGTTGCGTCGGTTAGAAAGGCTATTGATGACAAATTGCTTCCAGAGGTGGATTCTAAAACTCGATGGATAAAATATGTGCCCATTAAGGTGAACGTGCATGCTTGGAAGGTGAAGACGGACTCACTGCCAACGAGGTTTAATATTTCTCGTCGAGGTATTGATATAGAATCTATTACGTGTGATATTTGTGATAATGGGGTGGAGACATCTAGCCACTTGTTCTTTTCATGTTGTATGGTTAGACAAATTGGTTGCATAATCGTGCATTGGTGGGATATTCCTTATGTTGAGGTCGATTCTCATGAAGAATGGATTTCTTGGCTTGTAAACTTGCAGATTTCTTCAAAACACAAGTTGATGATTGAAGGCGTTTTATACGTCATGTGGTGGCATTTATGGTCGTTTAGGAATAAGCTCATGTTTGATGTTAAAACTCCTCCGAATGCACTGTTTTTTTAAGATGTAGTTTCCATGTCTTTTCATTGGTGTCGGTAAAGATGTAACGCGTCGTTCAGTTGGAACGATTAGCTCAAAAACCCAAACCTGATTACTTTGTAATTGCTAGCTTCTTGCTAGTTTTGTTTTAATAAAATCGCCGTTAAAAAAAACAGTAAATGCAACATTTAAATGCATTTGCAAATTGCAACTAACGTAGAAACAAATCCATAGGAAAGCTTCATATTACACAACGAGTTGAGATTTAACCCGCGCGTTGCGGCGGGGGGCGAATAAAAGAAACTTGAGGGGCCTTTTTAAAAAAAAAAAATTATGTTAAAAAGTCGTAAACAATTAAAAGTTGAGGGTCCGTTTTGTAATTTTTTTTTTTACTTTGGGTTAAATTTTTGGGCCGGTACTGTAGCAAATTTTGGGTCGTACTGTAGCACTGTAGCTAGCACTGTAGCAGCTACAGTGCCACATTTGTGAATTGTATATAAGAGTAATATACTAAAGATGAGTATGCTATTTTTGTCATTTTCTACAGCCAAAAACAAGGATAACCCAAAAGGCAGCCCAAATCATATCCAACAATAATCTTGGGCTTGGTACACTATGGTTGTTTCGAGTATAAACATAATTGTGGAACTAAAACATTTTATCAAAATCATTTAAACGTCAAGGAAGGCTATGAAAAAAAAATTATCAAATGTAAATTCTTATAACATGCCTACTTATAAATTAACTTTGTTATATTCAGTGGCATTTGGTTATTTTTTGTGGTTAAAGTGACAAAGTGGCTATTTTTTTACGAGATCGGGGTTGATCTTTATCAAAATTCACTTAAACGTCAATGCTAGATTTTGATATTTGAATGTCAAAATGATTACGGAGTTAAAATAAAATAATCGACCGGCCCAAAATGGAAAAAAAAATTACAAAACGAACCCTCAACTGTTAACTATCTACGACTTTTTTATATAACAAATTTTTTTTATCAAATACATAACACATATCTAGCTCAAAAAATACTCGCGGAAAGATGTTCGAATTGCAAACAAAATGAACCCAATATTGCAATGCTTCTGAAATACGCACGATTTTATAAAAAATGCTGAAGTTTAATATAAATAGGAAAAAAAAACTTACAAACCGTACCCTCAACTTTTAACAATTTACAACTTTTATATATAATAAACTTTATTTATCACATATATAACGCATATCCAGCGATTCATCTAGATAAAAAAAATACACGCGAAAAGATCTTCTAATTGCGAACAAAACGAGCCAAATATTGCAATGCTTCTGACATACGTACGATTTTATAAAAAATGTTGAATTTTAATATGTATATATATATATATATATATATATATATATATATATATATATATATATATATATATATATATATATATATATACTTTCAAAAAACACCATAAACTACCTAATCAATTCACGGTATTCAATACACAAAAACCAGTTGAAAAATAGAAAACATGCTATGAGAACACCTCTTAGTTTTGAAAAGAAAAAAAATACCCCCTTGAGTATAAAAAATAGCATAAATCAACCACTAAGTTACAAAATAACGCCGCCGCAACGCACGGGCTATTTTTCATCTCGTTGATTCTAACACGAGTGTTGTGCATACACTTTCGTATATAATGTAAAATCATATATTCTCTCTAACCTATGTGGGATAGAATTTTCTTTTGGCTTTCATCACAAAAGAATATTTTTTTAACGATAATTTTTGCACATCTTATACCACGTATCTCACAAATGTCTTTGGCCGTGCTTAAACCCACAACCTCTAAGTTGTTGAGAACCCACATACCATTAGACCAAAGGTTTTAGGTCATAAAACAATATTAGTAAGTTGACTCGCTCTTTATTCGTGAATTTGTACTATTATAATCAATTTTTTTTGAACAACAATATATTATTAAACCACTAGCAAGAAGTTAGAAATTACAAAGCGACAAGGTACGGATTTTTAAGCCAATCGTTCTAACTAAACGAGGTTTTACATTTATTACGACACCAATAAAAAGACCGAGACACAATATCCTCAAAAATTATAGCCTTTGGAGAAGAAACCGCTTCAAAGATATACTTGTTCCGATATTGCCAAACATGCCACCACATTACGTAAAAAACACCTTCGAGATCCTGCTTATAATTAGAAGATAAGCGAAGATTCACAAGCCAGTTTAACCAATCTTCATATTAGTCGGCCTCTATATATGTAATATCCCACCGTCGTGTTATCTTTCGGATAATATCTCTAACCATATTACACTTAAAAAATAAATGGCTAGACTACTCCACCTCATTGTCACAAATAGAACATGTAATAGATTCTATATCCATACCTCTACGAGAAATGTTGAAACGCGTCGGTAATGAATCAAATATATGCATCACACAAGTCAAAATGTCTAGTTTAAGAATAAAGATGCGTGTATTTATGCTCGCGTCATGAGTCACAACTTTAACATTGTGTTCTCGAGTTCTAGTTAAGAAATAAAATAAAAGAAAGTGAAAATAAAACAGACCATGTTGTGTTCTCGAGTATTACTTAAAAAAGGAAATGAAAAGAAATGTAGTGTTATTTTGATGATTATAGAAGGAAAGTGTTTCCTCCCAATTTTAGGAGGAAAGTGTTTCCTTTTCTTTCATTTCCTTTTCTTTAATGAAATAACTCAAGAACACAGTGTAAATCTCTCTCGTGATCTATTTGAACTATAATTGTTTTTGTTTGCACAACTTATAAATATAGTCTTGGACAATTGATGGTTCTAGACAATTAATATTTCACATTATGGAAAATAACAAGTTACACTACACGGGTTTTTATTGGCATGAAAAAAAAAAAAAACTAGCCCAAAATTAGCCTGAAATCTGGCCCAAAGTAAAAAAAATACAAAACGGTCCCTCAACTTTTAACTATTTACGATTTTCTTACAAAAAAAATCCCGTAAAAAAATTAACAAAAAAAACACGTCAAGTTTTTATTGTTCACAACTTTTTTACATTCATCGGCCCAAAAAAAAAGATATCGAACCGTCCCAAAAAAAGAAAATATTCGGGAAAAAATTAACCCGTCCCAACGCAAAAAAAAATTCCCGAATCGTACAAAAAAAGGAAATATCCGGGAAAAAATTAGCAAAAAAAAACCCCAAAAATAGCCTAAAATCTGGCCCAAAGTAAAAAAAATACAAAACGGACCCTCACCTTTTAACTATTTACGATTTTCTTACACAAAAATTCCCGTAAAAAAATTTACAAAACCGTCCCAAAAAAAGAAAATATTCGGGAAAAAATTAGCCCGTCCCAACGCAAATTTTTTTTCCCCGAATCATACAAAAAAAGAAAATATTAAAAATTAGCCCCGCCATAACACATCGCCCAAAAAAAACCCCCCGAAACGTAAAAAAAATATTATTCGGGAAAAAATTAGCCCCGCCGCAACGCGCGGGTTCTTTTGCTTGTTACACACAATTTTGTATAAATTTATGACTCGTTTAAAAGAAGTACAATTATAAACCCCATTGTTAAAGACGATGCCCATTAGTTACATAATTTACATAAAAGTTTCTAAAAAAAGTTACTAAATAAAATTTCCAAACACAAAGGTTAAAGCATCCACTATGATGAATTATAAAAAGGTTTATAATAGGATGAATAGGATTATACTTTTGTTAACCATAGTGAAAACCTAATTCATGCTTAATGGAATGAAAATGTCTAATATATTGAACTTTTTCAAAATTATAATGCATGTGAAATATGTGTATATTTACAAAGGGACGGTATGGGGGAAAATGAAAGGGGAGTTACTTGGTGAGTTCCAAAATGAAAGGCGAGTTGTCATTCCACCCAATTAAACTCACGCGTGAGTTTGAATACCAATGGTGACTGACTCACCTTTTGTGAATTGTGTGAGTGTGTGTGTTTTTCTTATTTTTTATTTTGGTTGTGAGTGTGTGTGGGTATTTAGTGGGGTAAATTTTATGTAAATTATGTATTTTAATGAAATGTGAGTTTGTGGTGACCACTACGGTTTAAAAAGTGATTTGTAGCGAGTTAAGTGAGAAGAGAGAGAAAACTGATGTGACGCTGAGGTGGAGGGTGAGTTTGGTTGTGCCATACCATCCAGCTTTAAGAAGTTTAAGTATAGTGGAAATAGGTTTATACAACAAAAGGTTTATGAATTAAATTATAAACTTTTACAAAAAATTTACCATAGTAGATGCCCTTAGGGCACCATATAACATTTCAGCTAACATAATTTCATAAATGTTAACAACATACATAGATGTTTACAACATAATTTCATTCGGTCACTTTAAATCCTTTCTCTTCCAAAACTGGTTTTGAAAGTTGATACTAACATCTGGTGTAACTTCTAAGTGACGATACAATTAGATACGAAAATCCTCGATTGTGTACGTACTCTATCACCCACAACGCAGATTCATTGTTTTAAACAATATAGAAACGACTATCTCATGAGAGTAGAGAACATAAAAGAAAGACAGGTAAGACATTGTTCGAGAATCAACTGATGTGATTTCAGTTTAATCTTAGCAAAGAGAAAAAGTATAGTCCAACGGCTTTCAGAACATGTTATGATTTCATATCAAGTTCCCTGTAATCGTCTCTATTGTGTTACACATTAACTTAAGAAAGACCATGCACGAAAGCTTCATACTAATTCTAAGACGAGTAATGCGCATATACTTTGGTATATAATGTAGAATCAGAGGACTAAAAGGGACCGGATGCACAAAATATTTAAAACATAATAATAGACACAAATTTTTAGGACCACATGCATTTATACAAAATCGAGGTTTTTGAGAAAAAATTAACACTACGGGTCAAAATTTTATCGGTGTTTTGTGACACCGTGGACCCTACTGATACTTAGTTACGATATTATTAAGTGACAACACAATTAGCCAATAAACATAGGCGAGATGTTCCATTACTTGATACGTTCATTATTTGCGAAGTCCACGTAACAAAGTACAGAATCGGTGAATGGAACATTTAAATGCATTTCCAAAAATATTAAGACTTCATATCAAGTTATCCCACAAATATGTCTTTTACGTTTGTCCGCAAACGTATAAACAAACTTGCAGGGAAACTTGATATTGATTCTAACACGTGTGTTGTGCATACACTTTTGTATATAATGGAGAATAATATCTTCTCTTTAACCTATGTGGGATAGTATATTCTTTTGATTTTCATCACAAAAACAATAATAAGGCACCTAAACATTCTCTTTACTCATGAGTTAATACTATTTAAATCAATACCAAATATGTGTTCATCAAGTCATATCACTCAGTGATACGCTTCCATGCTTGGTCAAGATTCGCGAGAAAACGTCTATGTTTGACGAACATAGTTAAAAATCTAAAAAGTTCCATGACACACTTCATGGCAACCGATGATATCTAAATGCATTCTAAAAAATATCAAGACTTCATATCAAGGTATCACCACTTGGTCAATAACTTTCATGCATGAGTTACTCGATCACTCAAGTGTGCAAGATGGTGCGTTGCAAGGGTCCACAGTTTGAACTGTGGGTTACAAAATTTCATGCACTTGTATTATATATATACACAATATGATGCTAGAGTCAAATTAGTCCATGCACTACCGATACATATGTATTTTGTGTGAGTGTTCGAAGATCTCTTTCTTTCTGGTGATGGCACAGGGCCACCGAAATCCATGAGACAAGCCTGCCAAACAATATGGAAACGCGCGACCATGTCATCAGAGTAGGAGATCAGAAAGTGTAAACATAGGTGAGACTTTGTTAGAAAATCAACTGATGATACTTAAAAGCATTTCCTAAAATTTTAATACTTCATGTCAAGTTTCCCTGCAAGGATGTTTATGCGTTAAGTGGAAGACCAGCAAGAGAAACATACCATTAGCACATTGATTGTCATTTTGAGTATGCAAAACTGCTTTACATGTCTAGTTAGGGATCAAGAAGATAAAAAAAGCTAAATGTTCTACTAAGTTTTGTGTGTGCTAAATAAGTTGCTTTGAGAACAGGTCGATCTTAAAAGTTCCATGACACTAGACTACACGGCAATACCTATATGTTCGACTAAGTTACAAATCTTAAAAGTTCCATGACACTAGACTACACGGCAATACTCTATCACCAGCAACACAGATTCATTGTTCCAAAAAATATGTAATCAACTATTTCATGACATTAGGAGTTCTTTAAGACATAATTATAGGTAAGATATTGTTCTAGAATCAAAAAAATATTAAGATTTTGCATTTGTATCAAAGTTTGAGCATATTGATTCTCACATGGGAAAGAACATACACGTTGAAGCTTCATACTAAGTCTAACACAGGTGTTGGGCATACACTTTGTTATATAAGGTAGAATCATTTCTTCTTCTTAGTCTATGTAGGATAGAAAGTTCTCTACGTTTACACCAGGAAAACAATACCAAAAAATTTGCTCATTAAGTCATTGAGTATAAATCGTTTATCTTCTGAATCTACTACGATGACGGAAACTAAATTCAAGTGTATTATCAAGTTACGATGGAATTTGACACGAAGATCCCCAATGGAATACTCTATCACCCACATTAAAATTCATTTCAAAAATTCTATGACAGCATATCAAAAGTTTCCCCTAGAACATGTTTTTTGCTACGTTTGTCACTAACATAGCAACAAACATGTAAGCTAGGAAGCTTCATACCGGTTCTAACATGAGTGTTGTGCCTACACTTTGGTATATAGTGGAGAATCATTTCTTCTCTTTAACCAATGTGGTATAAAATGTTCTTTTGCTTTTCCTCACAAAAACGATACAACGTATGTGAATCGCACGAGTCAAAATATCTAGTTTCGAATAAATTGATGCATTTAGTTTGAAATCATGTATTTATGCATGCTTTAAGAATGGCAACTTTAAATCTCTCTCATGATCTATATTGAACTATACATGTTTTGTTTGCACAAATTATAAGTATAGTCTTTGACAATTTATGTTCTAGACAATTAATATTTCACAAGATTTTTTAATTTATTGGCATGACAATTTTGAATAAATATAGGACTCACTCAAAAGAAGTATAACTAGAAACACCAACACAATGCAGGATATATGTCTCGCTTAAAATAAGTACAGTTATAAACTCTGTTGTAAGGGACGGTAAACGATACTCGTTAGTTACATATACAACATTCAAACGATATACAAGAGATGTCACAGTTGGCTATAGTGCATACAACAATGATAACCTATTGTCACTTGCACAGCCATCGGTAGCTTGAGTACTTCACGATTTCTTCATCTTATGCTCAGTTTCGCGAACATGAAACTTCCAACTTGCTTGAGAACTTGTAAAATTCACAAACGCATACCCAACACTGAAAAGATATACAAGAGATGTAATGGTTGGTTATAATGCATGTAGCAATGTGATGCAGCCCAAGTATTGAAGAATATGCCCACTTGGTTTAGAAGCCCAAGATCCTGTGAAGAACGAGACTTTATTCAAAGGGGCATAACTTGGGCTCAAGGACTTTGTTTTAGCTCATGACTGGTCGATTCGAAGCATGGAACGAGGAGAACGCCGTGGTAAATGAACGTTTTTGGTTTAAGGAACTTCCTAGCCCCAAAACACTATATTTTAGGAGTTATTTGCATTTTTGTGTTTTTTGGATTTTTGTTTTTAGCCTAGTTTTTGACTCGTTTGTCTTTTGAGGCTCATTTCAGTTTTGTATGCCTATTTATTAATTGCATTGTAATCTTGGCTATTCAGTTCTAAGTTATATGAAAAGTCTATTTTTGACAGTTTTGCTAAAAAATTACATGATTATCGGTATTCTTTTAAATCAATGATAGTTGAAAGATTGTTTTTTGTATTCGTTTGAATCTAACATATTCAATTTGTGTGATTTCGTTTAGTCTACATCACAATGATAACCTATTGTCCCACTTGTACAACCATCGGTAGCTTAAATACTTCACGATGCTTCATTATTTGTGTAGTCCAACGCATTTTTAAAATATTATGAAGTCATGTCATTTTCAAAAGAGTTTTCTGCAAATATGCTGCATGTGGTTTCCCTAAATTGCAGGTTTGCTCCCCAACTTAGAGAAAGTGCAGGCGGCCTCTTTAAAACCAAACCTTTGTTGCATTCAGCCTCCATCGTTAGTAACTCTGTTAAGGTGTCTTTTGAAGTCAAGGGCATATTCGTCATTTCATTTCTTTTTATATAATAAACCCACCCAATACCCAACACCCTAACCCGACCCTTTGCTTACCCGTTTATTAAAAAAGGCAAACTTCATTTTTTATTTCATTCTTAAAACTCCCTAACTACCATGTTCTCTTCAGTTACCCTCCCTAGGGTTCTTTGTGTCGTATCATAACCTGACAAGATTTTTTTATAAGGCCTGAAGGGGATACATTATGGATGATCTTGTACAAGATTTCTTTATAAGGCCTGAAGGGAATACATTTGATCTTGATGTTTATGGTGAGTGATCACATTCGTTGTTTTTATGTGCATTGTTATATGAGATTAGGTTACTAACGTGTTGTTCTTATGTACATTGTTATTCGACATGATAACCAGGTTACTAATGTGTTGTTCTTTTGTTTTCTTTTCTTTTGTAACAGAGAGCTATACCAATTTATTTACCATTAAGTGTCACTACTATGGAAAGTTTAATGATGGTCCAAAAAAGGAGTACATTGAAGGTGAGACTTGCTTTGTTGATTTGGTAAATAGGGATCAATTTACAGATGTTGTTTTGAATACTGTTATTAACAGTTTAGGATATGAAATGGAAGATGAAGTGCTTTATTAGTATAAAATACCACTTAAAAGTTTAGATGTTGGGTTAAAACATTTGGTCAGTGAAAGTGACTATAAAAGGTTCTTAGGTTATGTTAAAAAGCATAAGGTTATGGATGTGTATGTTGAAATTATTGAGAAGAATGAAGAAAGTGAAAGTGATTTTGATAGTGCTAGTGAGTCTGACAATGACTTTGAAGATGAGGAACATGTAGTTCATGAAGTGGAAGTTAACGTGGGTTACTTTCAGACTAAGATTGAGCTAACACTGGAACAATCACAACAAGGTGTTAGTAATGACGTCTTGGTAAGCATTGAAGGGGTTGAAGAATGAAAAAGAAATGTATGGATAAAGGGTGAAAAGAAAGAAGCCCTCCTTACACCTTAGGCAGAAACCGGGTCAATACATAATCTATCAAAATCACACAGATGATTGTTGATATTGAAGACGACATCATGGACCCAGTGATGCAATGCACAACCCTTCCCAGCCATTCGGGTTTCTCTCAAAAGAAACTTGTCTCATTTGTCACGGAGATACACACGTTATCTATTGACATCTCACTCCGAGATTGTTGATATTGAATAGGTGGCAGTCTGCTCCAGCCTCCGATTACTAAAACCAAAAGTGCACAAATCGAGTCTAGAGCCAAGAAGAGATCAAATTATAAATCTCATTAGGACACAATGTCAAAATACTCTTGCTGAACACCTTAAAGTTCACAAGTTGTAACAAAGAGTCCTACGCATTATCCTTGAGATCTTGCCAGAACATCCGAGTGATACTTAAGTATTTACAGTGAAGATGGAAATCCTGCTTGAGCCAACATCAAACAAGCTCTTGGTAGGTGACTTACAAGATTCTATATGAATCAAGCTTGTGATAACTGGATATCAATTTTGGTCCAGTAAATGAATTGACGACTTAATCAGAAAGATAGTAACTATCTGATTCACTCTTACCGTGTTGTCTGCTTTGAGACGTTCCGGTAATGAGAACTAGCAAGCATGGTGAATCTAATACATCTGTGTTAGAAGATCCTACGCTTTGAGCTGGAAACCCTGTCAAGGAGATTCTTTGAATCTACCTGATCACAGGTATAGTATTTATACTATAAAACGAGAAACCGGAGGTTAATGCAACTGAACTCAAGATGAATGACAAAGCCATATTCATCTTTTATTTCTAAATGTTTTATTTCAGGATAAGACGATGGTGTTGCAGCCTCATTCTAGCGAAGTCGGATTCATAAACCACATGCTCATACTCAAGCTTTCAAAGTCAATCGTTCAACATCAAGATAGTTGATTCTAAACTTCCCCATCATCAAAGAGCCTCAAAGTCAATTAAAGAATCGTATTTTGGGAAGATTGTTAAATTTATAATCATATACGTCAAACAAGAATGAAACAAGTATGAGCATGTTAGTCAAGAGCACAAGTTGATCAAGGAAGTCAAATCAAGATGATTAAAGTTAAGGAGATAATGCAATATAACGATCTCAAGAACTCAAAGTCAAAAGGATAAAGGCTCAAGATCAAGATCACAAAGCATGAATGAACAAAGCCATTATAAACAAGACAAGGCCAAAAACAAGGCAAAGCATAAACGTCAAAAGTTATATCTTCAACGTCAGGGGAGACAATGATAAATCAAAGCAAACTCCTACAAGAATGTCATCAGTGGTACGGAGGAGTTTGAAGAAAGAGACCTCAACATTAGGGGAGATTGTTAGCCTTAATTATATTAAGTCAAACAAGAATGTTATCAGTCTTACAAAGTCAAACTAGGTCTGGTATTGAAATAGGCTAGTCGGGTTTAACGGGCTTGGACATTAAACTAATATTGTCTATGTATCGGGCTCAAAGCCCACAAGAAGCCAAGCCCGACCCATTTAGAAGCCCATTCGCCTTACTTAAGGCAAAAGGGTATAAATATCCCTTCACCACACTTGGTGAAGGGTGTAGGTTTTCATTGTTGTAAGTGTAAGCCTCCCACACTCTTTTCTCGAATCTAATATTCATCTCTTATTTTCTTTCTTTCTTTCTTCTTTGGTTCGTACCATCAAGGATGGTTTGGTGATTATTGGTCGCTTATTGTTGTGTATTAGATCATAGTTTATGGGATAACATAGAACCAGTTGATGTTTCTGATCTAGAATCACTTTATTCTCTAGATGATGAGCCCAGTGACCCAGTCTTGTGCACGATCGCCTACTCAGATTTTTCATCCGATGATGATTCTGACACAGATTCACTTGAAAGTGATTCTGATTTTGGGGTCCACAATCGTTAACAAAGCTCAAATTCTTCTACAACAACAATTAATCATTGTTTCACGGTTTCTTCTTGATTTTGTAAAATCCCGTGAAAGATACGATTCTTTTCTCGGTTTTAATCAAAGACTTGTAAAATCCCATGAACGTTAATTGATTTCAATCCGCAACAACAATCACTTTACCTACTTAAGATCCGATATCCATTCACAACATCAAAATGTCAAATACCAATACCAATACCAATTTGCAAACTCAAACATCAAGTGTTCTTCATAATGACTCAGTTTCTTCGTGTTTAATTTCTAAAGTTTAAGAGAAGACATAACTTTCAAGAAGTAGATGCATGAACAGTCTTAGAGAAGTCAAGTCACAATTTAAGTTTCTCTCAGAAACTTTACAAGATTTTGGTACCATGCCTATTTTCAAGAGAACATTCTATCAAGACTTGGATTTACTAGAACAACATCTTACTAAAGATATACTTTCTCAGACTGAATGCAACACTACTTTGACAAAAGTCAAAAAACAAAGTTTGAAAATGCTTTCAATTATGAATTCAAAGAGCGTATGCAGAAATACACAAGATTTAATGCTTAATCCTTCTAAGATGCAATGATCAGCAACATGGATTCCATTGGGAAATACATACGTGAGATAATTCTTCATCAACAACGAGCTCCGCATTTGTTAAAAGAAAAGAAGTTGATGCAGACACAAGAAGATCATTCAAATATAATCCAAGCATTGCATATTGATTCATTGAAAGTTGATTTAGCTGTCATACAAAACACTTGTTCTGAGAAAGAAGACAGTAATTCAGAGACTGCATCTAGCAAATCACTAAAGATAAGCAGCTTGGATTCTACAACAAAAAATGTACATGCAATCAAATACAAGATGTCAAAAGCAAAAAAAAGATGCATGGCATATTTTTGATCTTTTCATTCACACCTTCAAGTTCTTTCTAAAGAAGACTTAAAAGGCATACGCATCGAACATGGATTCAAACGGGCATTCATGTCACTCTTTGGTCAAGATGTTGATACCTTCACAAGTATAATGCTCCTCAACGTAGATCAACTAAAAAAGAAACTTGACAAAGATAAATTTCAAGAAGATGGATCCATGGCAGCCTTTTGGGTGGTAAACAACCAGTTTCAGAAGTTCATCAATTCACAGTTTACTTTAGATTATGACAATCAAATGACAGACAAGTACTTTGTTGAATACACTGGAATCGAGGTTAAACACTTCAGAGATACACTACTCTAACACATGGGTAATGTCAAGAAGTCCATTGCTGAAAGAACACGTCATCAAAGACAGTATGATAGAAGGGTGAATAAAAGACGGATGCAGAAGCAAAAGAGTAAGATTGATACGGGTAAAGCAGTAGATGATGATTTGGTTGTCACAGAAAGCAGTGGAACAGAACTAGAAGTGCAATATGACAACAGCAAGTCAGGGAATGATATAGATGTTGATGATGCAGATATCGAACCCATTTATGACGAAGAGCCAATGGCTGAGGTACAATTGACTGCTAAATGTAATATCTTTGCTATAGGAAAACAACATACTAAGCAACCTGAAATCATTAATGAAGGTAGGGTTGACTAGTATACTGAACAATGTCAAATTAAAAGTCCTATGCTTTATTCATCACCTGATAACCAGACAACTGACTACTCAAAATAATCACTCGAGTCTGAAAATATTTTACTCAAAAAGACCGTTGCTCAATTTCAAAAATATTTTTCAAGAATGGAAGCACATTGTATTGCTCTCGAACTTAAATATCAAAATCAAGCTTTAAAATCGAGGCAACATGGTTAAATTTTGAATGAAACAAGTAATAAAGCCAAGATTTAAAAGGAAATTGATATACTCGAACAATGAACAGCGAATTAGAACATAGTGTGGCTAAATTACATAAGGAAAATGAGACTTTGAAAAAGCATTACAAAGATTTGTATGATTCTATTAAAATTACGAGATCTAAGATCTTTAAGTCAACTTAGTATCTACACTATTTCCTTTTAACTTCCTTAAGTCTTAGATCTCGTAATTTTAATAGACTTAAGGAAGTTAAAAATAGATTTGTATGGTTCCTTCAAGAGATTTGTATGAATTAAGGTAGTTAAAAACAGACAACTTCTTTGCTTGCTAATAATGTTGATTTAAAAGCTCAGATTCAGGAAAAGGTTTTTGCAATTGCTACTTTAAAAATGACTTAAGGAAGTTAAAAGGAAATAGTATAGATACTAAGTTTGCTAAAACATCAGTCTTAGGGAAATCGGTTTTACAATCACTAAGAAACCAATCAGTTGTTAGATTACCAAATACATTTAAATCTGAAAGGCATCAAATGTCAAAACCATGGTTTGCCTCCTAAGTTGATGTGAATAACAATTTTTCAAGACCAATAACTCAACATTATTTTCCTAAGAGAAGAGAATCCGTTTTTGAAAATCTGATCATTATGATTGCATCTAGCGAAATCTAGAATAGTTCAAGAAACATGCCATATTAGTTCAGATGACATGGTTTCTATCACAGTCTAGATGGAAGCTAGGAAAAACACACAAGAAAGAGATAGGAACTCAAAAACTAGTGTGATGTATTCTGCTAGATTTTAAAGCACTACTAGTGGTAGCAAACCAAAACCTAGGAGAACTAATCACTCAACTAGGAGTTTGCCTTTATCAAAGAGTATTTGCGTAATGATAACGGCTGTGTCTAAAGCAAATCTTTCAAAGAGTTCTAGTTCTTTCTCAGATTTCTAAACAACTTTGTTGTTAAATGTCATAAGTGTGTCTTAATGCAAATCATGATGTTGTATAACAAAACTCCTGAGGGAAGTGATTCACATGCTAAAGATTTTAATCCCATAAGACCAAAAACAGTAACAAACCCGTAGATTAAAAGAGTCATACTCAAAAACCTAGTAGGTAGATGTTTACAAGACATAGGTTTTCTCCTAATAAGACTTCCGCTGTGAAACATCTCCTAGATCTGATCTTAGGTGGAAATCCATGGGTAGAATTTTCAAATCTGTTGGTCTTAGGTGGATTCCTACAGGGAAGTTATTCGACTCTTGTACAAGCAAGGATGACAGTGAACCCACACATGGTTTAAATGTAAATATCCCTAATATTCATGAAAGCAAACAAACTTTGGATTTAAGTGCATGTACATCAATCAATGTTCAGAAGGAACAAGGTTTTGATTTAAGCGCAGGTACATCTAACAATGTCAAGCCAGATAATCTCAGATTATGGTTGTTGAAAAAGATGAAATCTCATAAACCATTGTTGAAGTGGATTTAAAACTGATCAGAAAAATGACATTTGAACAACACGATTCAAGCCTATCTCGCCAACGTCAATAGAAATTCCTACAGCTGATATGATAATCATGACGTCAATGATAGAGTTGGAAAGTCTATTCGATCCTTTATTCAATGAATATTTCAATGGAGAAAATCAAGTTGTTTCAAAGTCTTCCGCTGTTACTACTGCTGATGCATCCGTTAAACGTCACACAACCAGATTCAATACATCTACGTCAACTCTAGAACAAACTGTCACTGCGATGGAAACATCGATCTGTATATATTTTTATTCTTCTCTTTATTTTGATTTATAAATATTTTTGAAAAAGAAAATACAAAAATATAAACCACCAAAAAGAAAATACAAAAATATAAAATCTATAAAAACAAAATATAAAATCAGAAAATTTTCAAAAATACCAAAAAGAATCTTCTCGACATGTCTCTTGAAATCGATAACATTTACGTACCTAGAAATGTTGATTAACATCGACACGGGCGTGTAAATAAAGTTCGAGCAAGAGTTTCAAATGCTTTCAAAACATGTCATTTCTAAATTTTTCTCTATGACTTATGTACACATCAGTGCATAACTCGGACCCGAATGTAATAGGGGAGTGTACGTTTCAGTGCGCTTACTCTTTATATAGAAGAGAAGTCTTCTATCATGGTTTTTTTTAAAAACCGTTGAACACAATTTTTCAAAAAGAACTTTCAATGTCAAATTGTCTACAATATAATTTGTGGTATCTTTTCATAAAAAGTGGTATTTGTTAAAATTGTGTGTTCAACACTCCCTTCCTCAATATATTTAACAATTGGTACAATATTTAATAATCATAAGTGGTACAATTGGTAAAATGAATGCTCAACAATGTCATCGTAACAAGTGAATCAATTTCTGAGGGGGAGCTTTTAAAACAAAAGCATTTTAATTTATTTTTGGTACATCTCGTAAATGTCAAATTTATGTATCTAAACACATTTTGTGAAATTAAAATGTGGAAATTATAATGTCAAATAATAATATACATTGTTCACTAAGGAATCTCACTTCGTCATCAACATTTTGTGGTGTCATATCAATTTTTCATTCCAATGTCAAGTTTTAATAAATCTTGGTATCCCATATATACTGTTGAAGGGGAACAATCTGAAAAATGAATTCATGCAATATCATGGTATAATTTTTCTCCCTATGGAATTTTTCATGTCATACATTTTAATCAATTAGTATTTCAAATACTAAGTATTTATTATTTAAAATAAGGGAAGAAAATGTGATTAAAATATGATATAGAATAATGTGATCTTTAAGACTCTAAGTGCAACTCTTTCCTTCGTGTGCGAAACAATTTCGAATCTTGATGCACATGTGTAGGGGGGTATTTGAAAATAACAATGTCAGAAAATGGTTTTATGGTTCAATCATTATACCCAACAACCAATTAATCTCATGACGTCGATGAAGTCATAAGGTGGTTAAGGTTAGGTATAAGTCCTATGATCCATCCAAAACCAGAGGGATCTACCCAAGGACAATTGATAGTTAGAAATAGCAGTCCTTAGGTATGATTGGAGAAGAATAAGTATAAGGGAATAATGTCGACTAAGATTGAGGTAACACTGGAACAATCACAACAAGGTGTTAGTAATGACGTCTTGGTAAGCATTGAAGAGGTTGAAGAATGAAAAAGAAAAGTATGGATAAAGGGTGAAAACAAAGCAGCACTCCATACAACTTAGGCATAAACTGGGTAAATACATAATCTATCAAAATCATAATGATGACTGATGATATTGAATAAAGCCGTCATGGACACAATGATGCAATGCACAACCCTTCCCAGCCATTCAAGTTTCTCTCAAAAGAAACTTGTCTCATTTGTCACGGAGATACACACGTTATCTATTGACATCTCACTCCTTGATTGTTGATATTGAATAGGTGGCAGTCTGCTCCAACCTCTCATTACTAAAACCAAAGTGCACAAATCGAGTCTAGAGCCAAGAAGAGATCAAATTATAAATCTCATTAGGACACAATGTCAAAATACAAATTGTTATTCATCAATATAACATTTAGTATCAAAGAGTCCTACGCATTATCCTTCAGATCTTGCCAGAACATCTGAGTGATACTTTTCAGTATTCATAGTGATGATGGAAATCCTACTTGAGCCAACATCAAACAAGCTCTTGGTAGGTGACTTGCGAGATTCTATATGAATCAAACTTGTGATAACTGGATATCGATTTGGTCTAGTATATGAATTGATGACTTAATCAGAAAGATAGTAACTATCTGATTCACTTTTATCTTGTTGTCTACTTTGAGACGCTCCGGTAACGAGAATGGCTAGTACAGCTGCAAAACCCTATCAAGAAGATTCATATGAATTCTATCTTGATACAGGCATTTATGTATTTCTGATTAACGGGCAACCGTGGTTATTGCAACCGTATTTGACGAAGTGACAAATACACTTTCGTTTATATCTGTTGTTTATCACTAACCTTTTAAATGCAGATTTAAACGTTGGTGTTGCAACCTTGTACCAACAAAGTCGAATTCATACACCTGTACTCCATTACTCGAGCTTTAAAAGTCTTATTTTGCATCAGAGTGTTGATCCTAAATTTATTTTTTTTGTTTTTTCCTCATGATCTTCAGAGTCTAATCAAGAATCTATTTTGGGGAGATCTATTAGCTTATGTTCATAGTCAAACAAGAATGCTATGAGTATGATTATGTCGTCAGAGTACAAGTTGATCATGAAAGTTCAAATTCAAGTTGATTTAAGTCAAGGAGCTGATGAATAGATAAAGATCTCAGAACTTCAAAGTCAAAAGAATAAAGGTCAAGGATCAAGATCACCCATAGCATGAATGAACAAAGCCATTACAAACAAGAAAAGACCAAGACAAGACCAAAGAAGGCAAAGCTCAAACATCATATCTTAAACATTAGGGAAGATAAAGTCAAATCAAGATAACCTTCATCAAGAACGTCAACATTGGGGAGATCAAAGAAGACCTCAACATTGCGGGAGATTGTTAGCCTTAATTTTATATAAGTCGAAAAAGAATGTTATCGGTCTTATTAGTCAAAGATATTCTTGATTAAGTAATAGGCTAGTCGGGTTAAATGGGCTTGGATTGTAATCTAATATTATCCATGTTTTGGGCTCAAAGCCCAAGATAAGCCAAGCCCGACCCAAGATAGAAAGCCCACGAGCCCATGGTGGCCTTAGTGTATAAATAGGAGCCTCTCCACACATAGAGAGGGTGTTGGTTGCCATTTCTTGTATGTGTAATCATCCACTCTCTCTTTCTCTCTAATCTAATCTTCCATCTTTGTTTCTCTCTCTACTTTCTCTCTCTAATTTTTCATTTTTCCTTTATCTATTTTCTAGCTTATTGCTTATTTGGTATGGCTTATTCTTGTGGCATGGGTTAAGTTTTGGGATAACACCATTCATCCAATACTTTACATTCTTTTGCAAGACAAGTGGCGATATCTACCACTTTATAAAAAACTTTACATCGTTGACTTATAAGACGCATCAACGAATAATCACTCCTTTATTTAATTCCTTCGGTTTAAGCTTTTGCGATACGATTATCTTCAAACTTTCCTCCTTTTTTTGTTACGATTTTTCTAATTTTTTCTTTTTTTCATATACTAACTACCAATCTCAATGTAATTTAACCATATTCACGATCATAATAACTCCGGATAATTCCTTCGATAATTCTTCATTCTTCGGACGTAACAATAATTGTGATGGTAGTAAAAATACATGAGTTTTGACTACATTATACATTCCTATTTGCGATGTGCAAATTTCTTCCCAACCATACCAAAGATAGAAAATGACACAAGACTCGAAAAATACATACTTTATACTTTAAGCAACTAGCAACTGATAAATGGACTTAATTTAACAGGGTAGGCTAAGGTGTAAAGGTGTAACGAAACTAACAGTTGGTGTTATTCCTAAAGGATTGGCTCTATAGGTTTTTCTAGGGGTATCTTATTCTTATAATGAGAGTAAATAGAGGGTTTATACGGGATTAAACTAACCAGTGTAGTTAGTTAATAAAACAACATGTATAGGCTTTTTTGGTGTAATCCTAAAAATTTACTAATTTAAACAAGTTACACCATCTAAATCCTTAGTGCTCATCACTGTGATCTCGAATAGATATACCAAGCCAAGTTCTAAAGTCTACAACATCACTGGCACACTCATATTTTTGTGGTATTTGGGTAAACATTTGGAAACGGATAAGGTTAAATCCTCACAATATCTAATAAGGGTTATTATGTGCGGGTTATGTAACAAGTAATTTCCCAAAAGTATGCTTAAATTTTTTTAAATTTGAGCATAATTTAAGCATTTTAATGTGAAAAATAGGACAAGTATACATTCTAATTCCCATCCCCCCACTTTAAGTAAACAACATCCTTGGTGTATAGATAAAACATTAAAAACAGAAATTAAAAGAATGAGAATGAGAAACTCTCCTGATATTTTGCTCGATAGATTCTCCATGTTGAGTTTATGAGCAAGAATGTGTGTTGTAATTGCGCCTGGATACCAGCATGACTACAACACATAGAGGATTCCAGATGATTGATACTTCACCAACATTGTCAATTTCTTTGCAGCAAGGTCCTGTGCAAAATTTAGGAAAAACATGCAAAATCCTATCTCGGGTATTCTACGGTTAATAAATAATAAAAAACTATACAAGAGACCAATACACCGTATCCATAAACTGGAATACACCGTATGGAAGCCTATAAAAAGTATCTAAATACGGGTCAGTCTGTCGAATACGCCGTATCATGTGCATGAATACGCCGTATAGACAGAACTGACAATAATGTATTAAAGTGCATAAAAATAAAGGACTAATAACGTCCAAACATTTAATACGCCATATGGTATGGAGCGGATACGCCGTATTGATGTCTGGGAAGACAGACTCGATAAAAATAAATAACAATTCGGGTTGTCTCCCAGGAAGCACTTTTATTTACAGTGAAGTCTTTAAGTTATACTTTTTCTTCAGCTTCTTTTACTTGGTTCGCGTCACCTTTCATCCTTCGTGCATCATACGAAAGATCTCTTGGTATGTTCGGCATGCATATTTGCTTGTATTCGTCGAATCATGATATTCATTTTCTTTTACAGCAACATACTCTTCGTCTTGTCCGAATGAATACTTGATCATCTCGAATCTTCTTATATTGCAAACCGACCCCTCATGATCATCAAACATTTATCCATCTTTCTTGGTTTATGTTCCATTCATATTCTCTATCTCAATGGAACCTTGGTTGGCTATTCTTAATGTATTCCATTCCTCATACTTCATATTACTTGACTCATTATCTTCATCTTTGATTATTCCTTCCATGATGGCTTTATTCTTCAAAGCTTCTTCTTTAAGTTTTCAATCTTTCAAAGCTTCGTACCATTCAAAATCTTGATAACAGAGTGCATTTCCTACTATGTAAGCTCTAGGTAAGTTTCCTCCATTCCAATATCCATTGTCCCTCCAGCTATAGGTTGGCCATTCTGAACATCCATTTTTATAATTAAAATGCTCACAATAATGATCAACTAGAGCAGGTTCTTTCCATGCTCCATCATCCGTCCATGCTTTTTCATATACTATGGGTACATCTTTGTTCATTCATAAAATCCAATATCATTATATTTTTCGTAAGTCTTAATTTCCCTTTTTTCTTTAGTAAGTACATCTGGATTGATTTGTAAAAGATAATTAAAATCCTTGAAGGCCCCATTCAAAGGTGTCTCAAAGTCAAACACATTAGTCTCGATCCTAAAAAATTTAGCAACTTCATCTTCATCTTCAGATAAGAGGATTCTTTGTCGATGAGTTCAACTTCATCATCACCTCTAGCCTAATAAATCCATAATTCTTTCATTGTATAATGATCCATTATCTCGTACTTAAATTTTTTTGAAGCTAACCATTTAGTAAATTCGACATTAGATGGATCATATTCCATATCATCAGATTCATGTGACATTTGTTGTTCTGAATTGTCTTCCTTTTTAAGTCATATTGAATGTTAGTAACCACAGCAATTTCAACCTCATATGTAAAAAAGTCGTCATCCATTCTGCTCATCCGGTTGAATTCTTCGTTGAAATTTCAAGTGATGTATTGTAAGTGAGCAAAACATCACTGATCTTTAGAGACTTAAGTTTCTCGAACTCTCCCTTGATTACCTTTGTCATTGTTATTGAAAATAACTAGAAATTTATCAGTAGAACCAGTTGGAAAAAGGCGTGTATAAAATTTTAAGCTTTAAGTTTGAGTATGAAAAACTTCTCTATTACTATATCAGATGATCGATACGCCGTATTCAATAAGTCTAAATATGCCATATTAATCTTTTAAATGAATACGTTATATTGGATAAGAAAGTTAGATACGCCGTATCCAATGGAAGTAGATACGCCGTATTAGGTTATCGACTAGAACAATGTATTAGAAAACAATTAAATACACGAACAACTAAACTAATAAACAATTAAACAAACAAATATACAAGCAAATATACAAAATTATACACTAATCTAAATTACACTAATCCTAGGGGTTAGATTATTCTAATGTTAAGAACCAAAATATCAAATAAAAATCAAGATTAAATTTTCACTCCCCGGCAACGGCGCCAAAAACTTGATGTGTCGTTGTGTGGTTGTAATTTATGTTTCAAGTTTTAAATTTATATTTTGCCGACTTTACCAAAAACAACACTTTAACGGGCAGTGTACCCGGTCGATAGGAGTTTCGTGGTAAGTAGGGTGTCGATCACTAAGAGCGAGAAACAATCTTTCAATTTATTAATATTTTGGTTATCTAAACTAAGTTAATTCTATTCTATGCTAAACCTATACTAAACATATGTTAATCCTAAATCTAACAGATAAGGGGGTTTTCAGCCTGAGAGACTGGCACGGGTTTTGTGGTGACTAAAATCAACTTAAGACACTAAAACTCACGCAAGCAAATTGACAGAAGATAAAAGAGCGGTCTAGCCAAATATAAGAAAACTGTATTAACCATTATTAATCCAATCAGAACGTTGGTTTATTTATTTAGTGCAATGATTACTTATCTCGAGGCGGCATATCATTCTTAAGACTTAGGCGGTACTTCTTCCTAAGACCTAGATACGAAGAATTCTGTCACAATTAAACGTATCCGCATAAAGCATCCTTATTTGCTGATTATAATCTATCTTAGGGATTAAAGCAATTGTGATCTTGTTAAACTCTAGCTCATAGAGACTTTACCCACTTACTGTTTAAAGGCAATTCATACTAGTAGTCCACTAACCAAGTATTTACCAATTAATTAAGAACGTACTCGTTGATCCCAAGGGTCGCCTGCCGGTCCAACTAAGCTCGCAATCTAAGGGTAAAGATAGGTTATTATTCGTAATCCTATTGTTCTAGATGTATAAATCAATATATGGAGAGCCATCCCGACATCTAGATTACTTGGTCCGTATCACTAGATCCAGTTGAATGATAGGTCACATACAAAAGTACGTAAACAAGTATAAACTAATAAACATAAACAAGCAATCAACGATAAATTAAGCAATCGAGATCAACAAACCAAACATTTAGATCTTCATAATAATGGCTAATACCCGAAGGTATTAGCCTTCAAATGTCATAATCAATATAAAAGTAATAATTTAGCCAAGGTAAACTAACCGAGTTAACGAATAATACCAAAAACTAAACGATTACAAGAGTATAGGAGATTACAAGTTATTTCCTATGGAATTAATTACATTGCAAGATCTATTTTGCTCTTATTCTCTTCTGAAAATCGACTTTTATGGTTTAGGTATCGAAAATATGATTTAGCACACTGAAAACCTGTTTTTTTAGGTTTTCTATTTATAAGGTCTGGAATATGGTCGATACGACGTATTGACTGAGGTCAATACGGCGTATCGGGGGTTTCTTGGAGTAGAATACGGACATGGCAGCTAACGGGTGTGAAGATTGATAAAGATTCAAGACCAAATTCTTGAGACACCGTCTGAATAATGGAGACAGCGTCTGGATCAGCCGTTAAGTATGAAGACCCAAAGAAACCCTAGTTTGACGACGGCGTCTGGAAAATAGCGACGCCGTCGCGCCCTGAATTCTATATATACAAACTCAATTTTACGTTTTTCATATACACTTTTGATAGAAGAATTAGGGTTTAGTTCGTGGGAGAACGAGTTGTACCAGACTTTGGGAGTATTTTAGGGTTTCCCAACCCTTCTATACTATCCCTAATTGCTTGATTCATCATAGTGAAGTTCTTTTATCTCTTATCTTTCAATATGTCTTATTGTTTGATATATAATTGTGCTTCTTCTATCTTGAACATGCTTGGCTAGATCTTTTAAGTGTTTGCTTATGATTGTATGTGAATTGGTATGTAGATCTTAACTTTGTTGCTTCTTGTTGATGTGTGTGCATGTTTAGTCCCTTATCGTAAGATCTTGGGAGACATGATTGCGTAGAAAGGATTCCACCGGTAATAGTCTTCATACTACCTTACCCGTGTGTGGATGATCCCCTTTAGGTATTAATACAAACGCGTTTATCTAGACTAGGGGCCTTGTAATAGTCGTCATACTACCTTACTTGTGCGTTGCTCTAGTTAGTTATTTCGTAGACGGCGTTTTCGTGTAATTCGCCATGCATTAGAATAATACCTACATATACATCACAAGTGTGACAAGGCAATAGAGTTAAGAGAAGCTACCAAGGATCATACATGATTAAGTAAACACTATTCTCTCATCATACGAATTCCCCTAATCTTAATTAGTTTAATTTAGTTTTAATAATTAGTTTAAAACAAACCACCTTTAAACCCGAGATTTAAATTGCTTTCATAAAATATAAAAACACAAAAATAATCTTCTCTCAACCTCTAGTTCTTGGCTACATTCAATTAGAACCTTTACTGACGCCTATTCCCCTAGAGAACGATAACAACCCTCGAGCCTTGCCTTTACTACACTACAACGGTTAGGTACACTGCCTAGGGAGTTGTAAAACTTCGTGTAGAAGTCCTACGACGACCACATCATCTACAAACTAATTCATTTATAATCATAAGCAAACACTTAAGAAATCTAGCCTAGCATGTTAAAGATAGAGGAAGCACAATAACAAATCAAACAATAAGACATATTGAAATATAAAGGATAAAAGAACTTTACTATATTCAAACAAGAGATTCGAGAAGATACAAGAGGGTTAGGGAACCCTAAAATACTCCCAAGATCTGCTACAAGTCGCCTCTCAACGAACTCCTCTCTAAAACTATCTATATAAAATCTGAAATCGAGTTTTTATATATAAGAAAGCAGGGCGCGACGGCGTTGCAACAATTCCTGACGCCATCGCCACGAAGAAGCTTCTAGGGTTTCTTTTGTGATGGCTAATCCAGACGCCGTCGTAATTTCTTCAGACGCGGTCGCTTGTACATCTAGATGGCTTCACATGCTTTCCTGACGCCGTCTCCACCTTCTGTGAATGATTCTTCGTGCCTTCTTTGTGTCAATTTGCCATCTTGTCCGATTTCTTTCAAAATCGAGCCCAAGTCACGTGTGTTTCCTCCAAGTGTTTTTCAAGTGCTAAAAATGCAAAAAGAAACGATTAAGCACATATTTTAGATATATTTACATGATCAAGCTCGAAAATTGTTTTTGTGAATCGCAAGATGGAGATAATTTTGCCTTCTGTAACCTCTAACTACAAACAAAACATCAGAGAGTCGAGCTACAACACATAGTTACACATTCCAAACTACACCCACACTAAAGAAGCATAAAAAAGCTGTTTAAGCATACCCGCAATAAAGGAAGTTTGGAAATTTTATTTTTCAATGGAAATATGGAGATTGCATGGCAAGACCGATCACCTACTACTTTTAGAAATCGTAAACGAAGCTTCTATGTCTAATATATATTACTAATCAAATTAATAAGGGAAAACAAGTGTTAAACATGCAACTAACCTAAAAAGTTAAGCGACAAGTTAGTGGAAAACCCACCAACAACAACACAACAAAGCGTAAAATAAGTTTTTTATCCTCTTAGCCTGCAGCTCGGCTCGAATCGATGTTTGAACATGAACATCTCGAGTCGCGGCTACACAATATACCCGAACCATCCTCCTCCTACCCTTCTAACTGACGGTTTCGCAACAGTACCGGCTCGAAAGGTTTAATTCGACAAATGTTATATAATATAATATATGCATTCACACTTTTAACAAAAGAGATGTATGTACTTTAGTTATATTGTAGATTCTAGAATTAAAGAATAACCGAAAATTATGGGTAAAACATGAGACAATTCATTTTTGTAAAAGAAATTCTCATTAAAAACTAAATCAATTTGTTTATTCAATAATGGAGACAAGTATTTACCAAAAATATCATTTTGATATTCCTCTTAAAGAGCGGTTTTACAACGGGTCTCTATATGTTTCAGTCATAGACATACACCTCACAAAGAGTGAATCCAAAAGCGGTTTCCATAAGTCATTCTAACCGGTGTCTGTAACCTCCCCCTCCCTCATTTTTTTATTTTATTTTTAGGTTTAGGGAAAGGCTCCCTTTTAGTTTTTTAACTACAGAGTTGTTTCTATACATCATACAATGCTTGATAGGGAGTTTCATATTCTAGTCACACAGAAATGGAAAATGGCAAAGCAACTTTTCCTTGTCCCTCATTATACACCTTTCAGTTCTAGAGTTATTTGGAACCGAGCGATTCATCGCCCTCCCTCGTGTCTTAATCCGTTATACTTTAATCTCAAGGTAGAACAGTCGCAAAAAGTTGTCATTGCCGTCACCCTTGTCAAGGAGGCTGGCATCTTTGGGAGGCTATTGTGATGGAGTGATGCCACTTAGGGATGGAAAACTCATAACCCATGGGTACCCGCACGTAAATAGGCGGGTAATCTTTTTATTTTTCACCCGCGAGTGGGTTGTGGATGAAAATTAGTACCCATCGGTAGGTGGCGGGTGGGTGACAGATAATGCATACCCATCATGGGTGTACCCATTTAAGAAACCCCAAGAATGTACCCGCCTAAATACTCATGGGTGTACTCCTAAACCCATTTGTGTTAAAATAAAATTTATTATACTACTTAAATATAGGGGTGAGCAAAAGAACCGAACCAAACTAATTTTATAATAATATATAATTAATATAATATAAATAAATAATAAATCAAATTTTAAATTCATATTTATTTTGTGGATGAATTTATAATATATATATATTATCATAATGTTTATATATGTGTTTGTCGTGTACGTGTGTTAACTTAACAATATATCATTACATACATGACAATAATCATACTATGTATATCTTTACATGCATGTGTGTGTCTCTCATTTATATGTGTATAATTGTACAAATTTGTGTAAACATTATTAGGCTTATATTAAGTAAAAATATTTAAAAATATAACCAATTTTATACGTAAAAAAAGTTTATTAATATAAATTAGCCACAACTAAATATACACGGTTTGAAACCGAAAAAACCGCAAAAACCGAGAAACCGAAAAAACCGAACCGCCAAAAACCAAGCGGTTTCGGTTTTTGGTTTTATTAAAACCGAATATTTCGGTTCGGTTTCGGTTTTAGCCAAAAACCGACCCAAACCGAACCGTGCACACCCCTACTTAAATATTTGTGAGGTTATTGGTATATACTTGATAACTACCCAAATCTCTAGACTACACATTAAACTAACAGTTTCTTTGAGTTACAAGACTAAAAGATGAATATGAAAGATCAAGCTTTTAAATATATATATACATGATATATTTCAGTACATGTATGTGATTTGATGTAATAATGGTTAATTTTTCTAGTTTCAGACATGTCATTAAGTATTTTGTGAACTTGGTATTTAGAAAATTGATGTGATGTCTTATTACCCAGTTTCATAGTTAGTTTATGGGTCAATGTCATAAAATACCTACGAAGTTTCAAAATCGTCCCGACTTGACCAACGAACTAATTTTCGTCCCGACTAGACCAACAAACTTTCAAATATTGTTCCGATATCACCCATATCATAAATTTTTACCGACACGTGGCGGTTTTCTTCCACGTTGGCAATTTTTTTTTATTAAATACTTAATTTTACCCTTCATCCATTTCTGGTCCACCCAATTCCTCAAACACCACCAAAATCTCATTCGAGATCTGAGATTATTTCTAACATTATTTATCCTTCATACATAATGATGGTGTTTAGCTATCATCATTTCTAACATTATTGATCCACCAATTTCTACTTAATTTTACCCATCATCCATTATTTATCAAATTTGATTTCATTTCTAACATTGTTCATAAATAATGTAAATCTCATATCTCGAATTGACGGAGGAAACAATGTTAAGAACTTTTATGTGTTAAGTTGTTGATTGAAAATGTTTCTTTTGAAAGATGAATAAGGCGAATGGACGCCGCACAGCTATGACGCTGGCTGGCGGAGGAAGAGGTCGGGGGTTGAAGAATTTCTAGTTAATTCTCCAAAGTGTAAAGCCTTTAGCTAATAAAGAATGAAAAATTCATTTGTGAATGATACATAGTGAAGTGTCAGTAAATGATGGTGGGTCATATGGGGGTTATGCGGAAATTATTTGTTTGCCCAACTAATCTAAGTTTTTGTGGGAGAGTTTTGTTTATTGTTCATTTTTAGGCTTCAGCAACTTGAAGCCTCACAATTGATAGTACAGAGGATTTTTTTTATCAATAATGGGAATAAAATTCATTTTAAAGCATTCAATAAATAATTAAATGCATTTTCTTTTAATCAATATGCTTGAGTTAATAACGGTTTGTATAAAAAAAATTGTTTTTTTATTGTTAATTGTTGTTGTGGAGAAGATGAGAAATGAGATAAAGAGATGTAGAGGAAGGAGAAAAGGACAAATTAGTCATTTAATGTTATAATTAAGCAATCCACCTACGCATGAACTACACATGTGTCATTTCGTAAAGTACACGTGGATATAAAATAAATACATGGAAATAGATCCGGTCATTTTGGTAATATTAACACAAAATTAACAAGTACGTTGATCTAGTCGGGACGAAAATTAGTTCGTTGGCCAAGTCGGGATAATTTTAAAACTTCGTAGGTATTTTATGACATTGACCCCCAAAACCCTTTGTTTATATATCATGATTTTATTATTTTGTTCCATTTCACAAACTCATGGGCGATGGGTACCCACGTGCATGGGTATAGGTAAAAAGCTGTACCCATTGGTAGGTGACGGGTGAGAAAAAAATCACGGATTTGAGTGACGGGTTTGATAAACCCTGCCATCTCTAATGGCACTTTACTTTGGGGAGTCTGAAGGTCATCTGCATTTGGTTGACACTTCCGATCTTGAAAGTAAGAGTTTAAAACTTAATGGTTTGTAAGGTATCCCAGAGATGATCCATAGCTACCCACTTCCGTCTAGCCTCTATTATTACTAATTTGAAGTCTTGGATATCATTAGAGGTGAAAAAGAAGATGATACGATAATGGTGGTAAGAAATTCTAGGAAAATTATAAAACAGAATTTGTAATCAACGATCCTATAATAATTACTCTATGCCATAAACAAGCATATCTACAAAGTCAATCTCATACATATAAAAATCAACATAATCTATTACAAATTTAAATACTTAACTACTCCCTCCGTCTCATTTTTATTGTCCACGTTTCTTTTTTGGGATGTCCTAATTTAATTGTCCACTACTAAAAATAGATAGGGAAGTTTGATCAAGTTTACCACATTACCCTTGTTTGAAATTATTATTACAAACTTTAAA